>PVKS010004816.1:75000-89896 GCA_004027875.1 Aplodontia rufa
GGACTTCAGATCTTATAAACAGGAACTCCAGAGTTGGTGTCCTCCTTTCTAGCTCTACAATTACTTTAGTTCTCACAGCTATTTAGCATTTGGACAAAATGTTCATTTAGCATTTTCTCTTGTTTTATGTCTGGATAATTCCTATCCTCCTTAAAAACCAGTCCAATCAGTATGTCCTTACAAAAACCTTTCCTAAACCACCCACACTGACTGGATTGGCAGACATTCCTCCATGTTTCTAAGTACTTCCCACCAATCACTGCTCTACTTACCACAATGAGTTGTCACTGTTTTACCTATCTTCCTTCTGCAGGTTTTTACCTTTCTCTGTAGCTCCAGAATCCAACTAGGTGGCCAAAATAGTAGAATGCTTGTCAAATACACATTTAAAATAGGACTATGTCTATAGTTGAGCTGGTCACTTCATCACTAGACTTATATTAGAAATGCTAGAACCTCGGGCCCAGCAACTCAAATGATTCCAACATCTTGCCACATTTAAGAAACACTGCTTAAGGCAGTTTGAAATGTAACTGCTGTCCTTTTCTGATACTCCCTCAGCAAAATAACTACTCCTACACATATTATTCACTATCTCTACATGTATTAAAATTGGAGCTGGAGGAGCTGGAGTGGTTGCTCACATGTTAGAGCACTTGCCTTGCATGTGCAAGGACCTAGGTTCAAACACCAGCACCACATAGACAACTAAGTGTCAGAGAAACGAAAACCAGACGAAAAAATAAAATTCTTTGTCTCTCACTCTCTCTTAAAAAAAAAAAAGAGATGAAGCTCTAAGTTGTCAATGTCATATGCCACTATCTACATTACTAATCTTCAAATTTTCAACACTTTATTTCAAATGGAAAGAGAATTCTTTTTCAGAGGGAATATTTAACTATATATTTGATAAGTGCAATTATATGAACCTTAACTCTTGTATGTTAACTAGTAATTAATACCTAAACTTTCCACTGTAATCCCAGTGCTGAGCACAATGTACAAATACATAACTTACTATATGAATGGATAAGTAATTCATTTTCCCCAACTGTTTTCAAAGAATAAAACCCTCTTCTGTAATAATAATATTAAAAAGTCTTAATTATGCTAAAAAATTCTATATCAAATTTCTGAGTCTTATTAAAGTTTCAAATGTAAATTGTCAGCATCTAAACTGAATGTTCTAAGGCAGGTCCATGCCATTGCATATGGTATGAAATGTCTAATTTTCACACACACAAAAAAGAAAGTTAAACATTTAGAATTATTTTGCTGACCATATACTGATTATAACAGATTCATGTACAGACATTATGCTATGGTTTGGATAAGTCGCTCCAAAGGCCAACCTATGGTGCTTTAGAGAGATGGTACAGCCTGGCAGGAAGAAATGAGGTCACAGTGGACATGTCTTTGAAAGGGACATTAGAACCTAGTCCCTTTTGCTCTCTCTCTGCTTTGAGGATGTCACAGAGTGAGCCGTTTCCTTGCTATGCACTCCCACCATGATGTGCTGCTTCACCACAGGCCCAAAAGCAACAGGCCAATTGACTATGGATTGAAACCTCCAAAACTGTAAGCCAAAATAACTCAGGTATTTTGTCACAGTGTCAGAAAGCTTTCTAATACATATGGGTTAGAATGAAAAACAAAATCATGAAGCAACCAAAAAAAACCCACTGAATTATTTTAGTAGCTTTTTTAAGCTATCAAATCAAAATGCAAAAATTAAAAAGCACAGATTCAAAACAACAAAGAGCCAAAAAGAAAATAAAATTTAAAATATTAGCAGATAAATTAAAAGTACTCTTCTAATCATGTAATATTAGTCTTGAACACTGATTTTAGGAACTATTTAACATTTTTAATTTAAAAAATCAATGCTATTGTAAAGCAAGTACATACAAGTAAAAATAAAACGGAATGTGTAAATGTTGCAACAATTTTAGACAGTATTAAAGTTTTACACGGTTGCTCTTAATTTTTGTTGATATCTTGTCTCAGACCAGTTAGAAGACAAGAGCTGTTCGCAGGCCACATTCAGAACAGCACTAGTCTAATATACAAAACGCTGAGCCTTCTAATAATCTAATATGATTTGACTTAACCATCACTAAGGCGTGTCAGGGATGAGAGGTAAAATGAAAATGTCACTGACGGTCGCACTGCAAGGTCCCATATTCCCTTCACTCTCTATAGAGTTTAATCTGAAACCATGTAACTCCTTAGCTGGGAGACCAGGTACACTGCTCCAAAGAACTACTCTGACAAAAACAGAGTACTGCTTGGTTATGACAAGTGTTCCTCAGGGTCTTTTTTCAGCAGAAAGAGGAAGTAACAGATTAGCATAAGAATAAGCCATTATGAAAATAAGAGCAGTATGGAGGCTACAACTGTGTCCAGTTCCCAACTCTGCTACTTTGTGTCTCTGAGGACTGAACAACTTGCTTTCACTGTCAGAGCCTTAGCTTTCTTTTCACTAATACTCACCTTGAAGATTGCTGCGAGGATTAAATGCTATATTTATTATAGTTTATTACAATGCTTAGTACAAAATGCATTCTCAGAAAAGCACCTATTATTGTACTTGTGTGATGATGACATATTAGTGTCTTTCTAGTTTGGCTCTGTACCTCTGCCAGTATTTGGAAGATAAGGTGGACTACTGTACCCATCTTCAAAGCATGTTTCCTAGTTACCAACCCTAATATTCCTTCATTAACACAGATAAAAGGAAGTTGGTTTAGGGGGAAAAATTTTAAAAACCAGATATATATCTAGGTAAGTTCCTGTTCATTTACAGACCAATTTTAAAAAGTAATAATAATATAACTTTGGTAGAGTGGATTAACATATATATGTATAGTATTTGAATAAAATGCTAAAATTTTAATATAATCTTGTTGTGTTGACAAAAACGGAAGGATGCATTAAGCATGTCTGTATATGCAGTTATAGTTATTTCAAGAACAGCACTTGTGCCCTGATTTGGCTGAATCAAGTTAAATTGCTACTATTATTTTTCCTTGAAAAAATGATTTGATAGACAAACTGTCATTACTTAGGCTTGGAGAACTGACATTCTCAAAAGTGAAAGAAGTGAATCATTTAAGAAAAAAAATACTGACATTACTTGTTTATGGTAATAAAATCTAGGTTTTTCAGGTAAAAATCAGACTGTGGAAAACTTATCCACCATATTGAGTGTGACAGCTTCCCAATCCTTAAGACATTTAATAAGAATGGTTGTTTGCCTGGCATACGTGAGGACTTGAGTTCAAACCCCACCACCACACACACAACTAACATTTGGAGAAGGAAAGGCCTGGTGGAAAATTAAATAAATTGATATTCTCTCTCTCTTTTTTATTAGCTGAATATGGACTTACAATTAACTGTAACTAATCCCCCCCAAAATAAAATTTATAAATATTAATGTGGGGTATTTATACATATTTATTCCCACAATATGCATATTATATATACTCCATATGTCTTCCAATAGTAGACTAGCCAGTCAATATAGAATTATCAAACATTACTAGGAAAAAACCTCTTTAAATTTTAAGAAGATGGAAACGTTAGCTACTCTGATTTGGATGTTACACACTATATGCATGTATTAAATTATCACACATACGACAGATTTGTAAAACTGAAATAGTGGAAATCTAACAGTACAAAGAAACAAAGACAAAGCCAATACTGGAGGGGAGAAACCTAGAATGAACTATGTGAGATTGGACTGGAAGTAGAATTATCATAATATACTCACAGTTTTCTGTATATTTTGATACAGAAATAAAAATGAAGCTAAGCATGTAAAAAAAATAAGAATGGTTGTGGTATTAGCAACTTGAATTAATATTTATGTCATATAATGTGTCCTCTGCAAATACTGATGCAGTAAGTCATTCAGATCTTCTAATTCATAAAGATACAACAGCAACTAATATTAGTACGTTGCTTTGGGCTCTTTTGTATCAATAACTGACTTAATTATGTAACAATCACACATTGTTTAGAAAAAATAAAACTAAAATCACTAATGCAGTTTTTGCCATACAGAATTAATTTCTAATTAGATGGACAGTATATGGTCTTCAGTGTTACAACTAGGATTTCAAAGCTCATCTATGAGAGAACAATGCATAGCTTTCAAATTCATTTACTGTGGACATTGTTTTATACGGATTTGATCCCTGACTCTAGAAAGATACAATCTAAATCATATAAACTTATATCAACATATGCCATATGCAGTCAAGTAAAAGTAATAGAACAATTAGTAAAAGTTTAATAAGGGATTTAGTCTATGTAGAGATCAAAAGGGAAAGTTTTTTGGAGAGAGATGAAAAATTCACACAAGATGAATAATAATGTTCCAGAGGAACAACAGAAATCATGAAGGCATAGCTTATAAAGAAAAGATTATAGGAAAGTTCAGAATGAAATTGATCAGTAAAGGCAGCAAAAATAATCCAATCAATAAAAGGGCCAGGGAGCCAAATAGAAATTCCTCAATGGAGAAAGTCCAAAAAGTCCATAAATATATGAGAAAATGCTCTACATCACTAGCAATCAGAGAAATGCAAATCAAAACTGTGATTCCACCTCATTCCTGTCAGAGTGGCAAAAACGAAGAATATGAACAATGAATGATAGATACTTGAGCGGTTGTGGGAAGAGAGGAACACTGTCACACTGTTGGTGAGACTGCAAGTTTATAGAGTCACTCTGGAAAGCAGTGTGGAGACTCCTCAAAAAACTAGGACTGGTACCACCTTATGACCCAGCTATGTCACTCCTGGATATTTTCCCAAAAGAGCTAGAATCGGCTTATTATAGCGATACAGCTTCATCAATGTTTATAGCAGCTCAATTTAGCATAGCTAAACTATGGAACCAACCCAGATGCCTCTCACTGGATGAGTGGATTAAAAAACTGTGGTACATACATACAATGGAATTATACTCTGCTATTAGAGAGAACAATATCATGGCATTTGCAGCCAAATGGAGATGGAGATGGAAAAAATTATGCTGAGTGAAATATCCCAAACTCAGAGACTCAAGGGTTGAATGTTTTCTCTCATATGTGGAAACTAGAATACAAACAAACAGACTGAAAGTTGGCTAAGCTAATAGCAACCCTCAATATGGGTGAATTTCTACATGAGCAGGGGAACCTTGCCTGTGATGCTGGGGGATGAAGGGAGTGGGGCAGGAGGGATAGGAACAGGAGAAATATCAAGGCAGCTAGAGGGAGGGAGTAGAAGGGTTATCAACCCAGTGGGGAACTTTCAACTTCCATGAGAAGCCCAACTAACAAAAGGGGCGGGGAGTGGTTAAAGTAGGAGAAACATGTGATTGAGGGGAACTTAAAGGATGGAATCATGAACTGGCATCAGCCTTGGCTTGCTCTGTCTATATCTATGTGTTCATGAATGTGGGACAGTGATTCCCTCCTATATGTAAGACTATGTTGAACGAATTAAAAACAAAAAGCAGAACAAATAAACCAGAGGCAGTAATAGCAGAAGATATTTGAAGAACTCAACAAAAAAGTGATATAATTTTGAAAACAAATGCTATGTTTGAATGAAACTGTCCCTTCTTATACATATTGTACATATTGGAAAACTGGTATAAGATTTTAAATTCTATTTTAGGATTTCAGAAATGAAAGAATTGCTACCAAGTGACTATCAACTACTAGTCTATTAATTATGTTAAATTCATTAGTTTCTAGACATAAAGGCACAAAAAAGCATGGGGTAATTTCAGTTATATAAAACATACATGTGGACCCGAGTGTTTGCCTATAAAAAGTAAATTTGTAAAGTTCCTAGGAAGCCCTGCTGCTGTGCATGCAAATGCAAACAAATTCAACCTGAACTCCATGTTATCACACCAGGCTGCCTTTCCAGGAAGAGCAACCATTTGGGAGTTCACAGTGTAGTTTTAGTATTTTAGGTAATGCTAAAACATAAACTCTGATTTTAGGTTGTAAATTAACAAAATACAAATCATCCATCCCACACTGAGGTTTTCGGTAAAATCAGTAAACTTTTTAAACTCAATTCTTTAAAGTAAACAGATACTACTGAAAACCCAACGTAGAAATTTGTCAAAACCATAAAAATTATTTCTCTTCAAAATTTCACCACTGGAAATTGACCTTAATGAAATAATTCCACAGAATATTTTCACAATTATACTATTAATAATGTCAAAAAAGAAAATATGCTCACCACTATATTTTTACCTAGCATATAAAATAATGATTATCTATAATGTCAAAAATGTTCAAACAAAAAGTAGGAATATTCGAGCATACTACATAGCTCTTAAATTAAGAAAAATAAACTGATCAAAATTGGTAATATTTTATTTAGACCTGTTAAATAGAAAAAAATATGTAAGTGAAAATCCTATAAAATGTAGTAAATGAAAATGAATACATATCTGAAAAAAAGACTCAGGGAAAATAAACAAATGAAAAAACTGTTTTAGATAGATGAGATTATAGGAAAGATACTTCTCTTACTAGGATTTTAATATTATATTTATATTTTTAAAACCTAGATATTCTCCAAAACATTTCTGAACATCAAATAATCACCAGTGGTTAAAAGTGAGATGAACATATTATATATAACTGATAATAATAAATTATAATTGTGACTATATGCCTATTTCAAAAGAATACATTTTTCCTCAAAAAGCCATAAAAATAAAAATAATTTGTGAATTTTAAAATATGTTCTACATTAAAGTTTTGCTAAGTTGTGGTTTATGCTGGAGAATTTTCTGATTCCTAGGCTACTCAAGAACAAAAATACAGATTCAGGTAGAATATCAATACCATTCATCCATTCAACAAGCATTTACAAATGCTTTCTTTGTGCTGGTCACTGTAACAGAGACAAGAAGTATAGTTTTTCATTATTTGATTCCTCCTGCTTCACTCTACCCTTTTCCTGCACACTTTCCCCTACTATACTTTTTATTCTTGTTATCTGCTTTGCCTAATTCAGTGTTACACAGAAAGATCCAAAAACTTTAAGACTTTTGGCTCTATGGCAAAATTATTTTCTGGACTGTGGATTTCATATGACAACTCCTTTTTTAACTTAAAAAAACTAATCTTCTCTATCATCTGTACTGATTGAAATTCTCTTTCAAAATTATTCCATTTTCATTTTCACACCGTATAATTCCAACAGCTGTGTCTTGCCAGTAGTCATACCGAGATCTTCCCTAATTTTAAAATGAAAATAAAATCTCATGTCTTACTCTTCTCAATGACATACAATTCATACATACTATTGAATTCATGTTCTACACCAGCATTTTCTTTTGTGAATCAACACTTTTCTTTCTTTTAATATCCCTACATTCTTGTTCGTGGCTGAAATGATGCTAATAAAATACTCCTGTGAATCAACCTTTGCTACAATAATCTCCTAGCCCTTCTTCTGTTATTCTAATCTCTCTGCAGCACCAGATGATCATTACTCTCTCCTCTGAACACTGCTTTCTTTGCTTCAAGGACAAGATATTATGCTGTGTTTTTATTTCTTTGCCTGTTCAGAATCCCCTAGTCTTCCTTTATGTATACTTCCTTATTTTTGGTGCCTTTCAAGATAAAATACTAAAGTTTGGGAGTTTTTTATAAAAGCAACTAGAGCAAGAAAGATGCCTCATATGGTAACTTTGAAATAGTATTTTAATACTTATTTTGTTGACAGAAATGAAAACTTGGGACTTATGGATTAAAACAGAAATAAAGTATGGATAAGAGTACAGATTAATTTAAATGTGAATTCTGCCATTTCTTAGCTGTATGATGTTTGGCAAATTACCCAAGTTCTCCACTTCAGATTTTTCATCTTTAAGACAAGCATAACGGTAATATCTACTTCACAGGGTTGTTGCTAAGATTTAAGGAATTAGCATGCGTAAAACCCTTAGATCAGTAACTGACCCACAGTTAAGAGTAGCTGAAGTGTTACAAGGTAAAGTTTAAAACATAATCTCCAATTGAGAAGGAAAAAATTGTAGAAAAGTAAGCCTGTGTTCTTGGGAAACAACCACTTCTGTGCACAGGGTCTTTGATTTTGCTTTTCAGAGTCAGAATTCTCTCACTTGATATCACCCTGAAAGCAGTAAGGGAAACCCAGTGATAATGTTTCAGAATTATTCCAAAATAGGCTGTCAGATTTTTCAAAAACAGAATAACATCAATGTACCCAGGGTATCTATTATACCGTTTTTCATATTCTTACATAGTTAAACTCACCTATAGCTTTAGGTTTCCATTAAAACTAAAATTTAAGAAACCATCTCACCTTTCACACTATTTGAAAACAAATACTAGGACCATACAGGAAAAAAAAAAAAGAAACGAAAAAATAACTTTTTCTTGTGCATAAACTTAATATATCATGGGCATGTATGTGTAGCAATGATGTGCATATATGTCTGGGTCAGCAAAACTAGTCTATCATCCATTTTTGTATGGCTGGCAAACTAAGAATGGTATTTACATTTTCAAATAGTTGGAAGGAAAATCACACTAAAGAGTATATCATTACACATTAAAATTACATGAAATTCAAATTTCAGCATCAATAAATATAGTTTTATTGGAATACTGCTGCATTCATTCATTTTTGTATGGTCTACTACTACTCTGGGTCTAGAAAGGTAGAGTTGAGTAGTTGCCAAGAAACATCATACGGCTTGTAAAACCTAAAATATCTCCTTTTTGGCTCTATAACAAAAAGGTTCACCATACAAAAATAAGTGATGGGCTGTAGCTTTGCTCACTCAACATCCACGCATATCACTGCTACACATATACACCCATGACATGTTGCTGTGTGTCTGACATAGTATGTGCTACAACAAAAGGGGCAAGTTATCCTCTGGTGTGATTCTCCAAGTGACTAAATTGCCATATTTAACTGTGGTAACATTGCTTTTAGGTTCTATAACAGAGATGCTTTTCCTGAAGCTAGTGATTCTTTCAATGGAGGTAATGGCTGAAGAGAAACTAACTCTTCTAATGCTCTGTAGTACAAAACTGAAGAGTTCATCTTCATACCCACTTAAAATCTGAACCCATCCCAACTTGTTACCTGTTTAAAAAAAAAATGGCCATAGTGTATGGAGCAGTGGCTTAGTGGTTGAGCACTTGCCTGGCATGTGCCAGGACCAAGGTTTGAATTCTAGCACCACATACACAATAAAAAGTGTCAGAAAAACAAACAAACAAAAAAAGGAAAAAATAGATAAAATTGATTCTTTCTGTTTCTTTAAAAAAAAAAAAAAAACTTGTCCCTGCCCACAAGCTATGTAGTCTACAGGTGAAGTAGGGAAGAAACTAGAATTTGTCAAATACCTATCATATTCCAGACGCATTATATTATTTCTTTTAGTACTGTTCATATTTTACTGAGGTAAAGAAATAGGTCCATTAAAAATAAAACAACTTGTTGAAATTACTAAGTGGCAGAATTGTATTTGAAACCAATTCCGACAATCCAAAACCTTAATTATTTCTACTAAATCATGGGCTTTGAAGTATTTTCATCATGGCCCATAAAGGGAAATGCAATTTGTTTCATAACCCAGTATGCAGATATATAAATTAAACAAAAGTTTCATGAACCAATACTTACTCTTAAATGTGCAGTGCTCTGTTACTTCTTAATCTAAAATATCAGTTAAAAACAAACTCATGGTCATAACCAACGAACTTACTCTCACAACCCACAATGTATCACCAGTCTATGCTGTCTAAAAATTGTTTTCAAATCACTACCATAAATTAGTGTTTCTCAGATAAACATGGTTCTCAGTCTACAGAAGAATATTAGTTTCTTTAGTTATTATGAAGTCTGGTTCAACCTTGCCACTTTTACATCTGTTTTTGAAAACAAAGTAAGAGGAGAAAAATTGCATTTCAGATGTTTGTCAGAGGTAATCAGATGCTGTTCCCAGACATGTGATCTGTGAGACAACTAATGTGTAAAAAACATGATATGGTGGCTTTATATATTTATCTAAATTTCATGACAATTCTATGAAGTGGTTATTCTTATTATTCCCACTTTCCAGATAAGAAACAGGCATAGAAAGCTTAGTCAGATTGCACACCTAATGGACAGCGGAAGCAGTATTCAGACCCAGGTGCTCTGGCTCCGAAGTATACACTCTCCATAGCTCTGCTGATAGGGAATCATTTACCAAAGGACTCTACACCTCTGTTGCACTGCTTTCTCAGAGAAATAACTTAAACAAAATTGACTTTAACATTTAACTTTGATACTTTTGTTAAGAATTTGCCACGTAAAGAATTAGTTCCTTATGCTAAATAAAACCTCTATTAAATGCTTTATTAAATATATTGTCACTATTCGCTATATAAGGTAAAATATGGTCTTCTCCAGATCTAATATATGCTTAGCCATTACTAAATTAGAAAACAGAAGCTATGTAACATTTTAATTCTATTTTTTCACAGTTCACTACCATCTCAGAATGCATTTATTATTTGTAACTAACTTACCACCACTACATTTTACATAGACCTACCTATATTAATATCCCAATTCTTCACACTCACCAATGCTATGGGAGAAGTTAGAGAATTAGAAGTGAGATGGGTATGTCTTACACTTTTATCAAGCTCAATTTTTTTGGTTTTTCAGTGCTGAGGACTGAACTAGGGGCCTGAGCAAGCGCTCTGCCACTGAGCTAAATCCCCAAACCCTCAAGCTCAATTTTTAACATATAAAATAAATAACTTTATTATTAATGACATGTGTTAAGTTTTAGAAAGGAAAAGAACTGCATTCCCTTACAGTACACTACTGGAGGACTCAGTCTAGTAATGAGGCCAGGATATCTTTAAGGTAATAACATTTACGCTGAAATAAAGGAGGAGCTGGAATCCTTCCTGCTAGAATGCTTTCTAGGCAACGAGAAGAAAACGTTCAAGACCTTGAGGCGGTAAGGATGTTAGTCTATAAAATCTGGTAAACTGCCAACAGGAACTGATAGAACACATTCTGTTGATATCTGCCCAAGATGCTTGCTAGGAATAGGAGAAAAAGGTGAGAGAGACGCCTAGATTACTTAGTAGAGGGTGATTCTGCTCTAGCAGGGAAAGGGTAGTTGCACTATTTCCCAATTTCAACATCAGAATCAGGGGGAAGTAGAGGCCATGGAATAAAAGAAAAGAAACTATTTGATTAACTGAATTTCTTCTTTCTTTCTACAGGTGAAAAAAGAACTTGAGATAATGGAGGAGACTGTTACAAGAGGATGGTCCCATTAATCTAGTTAGTATATATAAACACCTACAAAAATAGCAAAATATTTTTTAAAAATTTCACTTCTAATCGTATTAAAGGAAACACATGGCTGCCATTTTGAGGAAACCTGGAATCTGTAAATATATAGAAATGAGACCTGAAACAGGTACAGCACACAGAAAAATATCTTAAAGACTTTGTGGCTGTCAGTCATTATTTGCTTTAAGTCAATATTTGTTAAAATGAATGGATAAGAATTCAGAAGGCAATAAGCACTGCTAGTTTAAATGTTTAAATAATTCACTTTATGATGCAATATAGACTTTTTTCTAGTTTGTCTCCTCTTTTTTTCTTCCTCTTCATTTTTTATTACCGTTCTTTTCCTATTTTCTTTGCCATAAGCAATGACAAATAAATTGGTAGCAGGAGGTTTCCTAATAAAAAGTGGTTTCTCCACTATTTATAGAGTTTATCATAAACCATGCAATCTGTAAAAGGCTTTATGTACATTAGAATCTCACTTAATTCATCACAACTACCTTTTAACCTATTAGCTTATTATGCATGTCAAAAATGAAGTAAAAAAATTATATGCCAAAGGTCACACAGAGGGATTCCAAAGTCAATGAAATAAATGATATCTCTTAAGAGTTCATTCAAATTATTGTCTAAACACAGAATATATGTTGTATCTCAGCAGACAGCAAGAGAGAATGAAGGAAAAAATAATAGCGATCTTGCAGGCTCCCTCTGACCCCCGGTTAGTTCCTTTTCTCAAAAGAGAACAGAACAGAGTTGAATCAGATTAGGGGAAAAGATTAACATGAGAAATGTGACAGTTCTAATACCAATATTTATAAACTGATATACTGAAAATACAGCCATTTTTCTAAACTTTAATGGCATCATAATCTCCTGCAGTAGAATGCTATAGTTTCTAATTTGGTAGGTTGGAGAGAGGTACAAAATCTGAGAATATGCATTTCTAACAAGTGCTCAGCTAACACTGTTGTTCCAGGAATCAAAATTTAAAAATCACTGCAATACGCTATATAAATTCACTCTCTTACACAGCTATAGTAAATAAAACCACACTTTTCCTGGGAAACTAGAACATAAATGAAAGGATTTCTCTGGAGTTAAAGGTATATGGACTTCTCAAACATTTAAAAAGATTTTTTCCTTATATTTTAAAATATAATATTTGATGTGTGCTTATTTTAAGTTGTAAAAAAAAACAACTCCACCTATTCTCATACCAAATTCATATAGTGACATATCAGTGTCCGCAAATATAACTGGCAAACTTAATTTAATATTAAACTATATTTGCAAATTTCAAATATTCTTATTAAACAATACTGTTTCCAAAGACTAACATAAGAGAACATATGCTTGTCAAGAAAAATAATTCACATTTTCCAAGATACATTGTAAAATTACTAAAGACAGAATACAAAGTACACTATCCTAAATTCATCAATTTTAATACTTTTTATTAAATATAGAAAGCATAAAAATCTTAAGACTAGGCTTACACATTAAAAAAAAAAGCTTTTGAAAATAATGGCAAAATACACTTCCATGTTTTTTAAGTGATTATATACAATGAATACTGGCAATGAAGAAAAATCTTACCCAGATCTCGTCGTTTTGAACTCCACCTTGAGAATAGGTTTGCATGGTTCTGGCTTCTTCCCATCCTTTAACTGTTTTCCTAAAATATATTTTCCTGCATTAAATTCTAAGTTACTCTAAATTCTTACATTGACAATTTGTGAAATGTAATGAAATTTACCATGAAATATTTCAAAGCAATTACTTTTTAAAGCACATATTAATACAAAATAAGATCCTTTTAAATGATCAAGCAAAATTTTCTTTGAAATCCACTATTGAAAAGCAAATAAAATCACATTATGTAATAAAATCCTAGTAATAAAAAAAATCTTTCAAATGTTCATGACAGATCAGCAAAACAGAATTTCAGTTTGCTAAAAGAATATGTTTTAAAATAGAAAATAAATTTTAAAATAGAAAATAAATTTATATTACATTGTTACTCAAGTGTGACAGGCTACAAAATTAAACTCCATTTTAATATATTAAATTTATTCTTCTAAAGCAATATCCATTCACTGTGATGTACAAAGCTGCTAAAAATATGTCAAGAAACTCTATTTATAAAATAATTTCAATCTTTATAAAGAAAAGTTTGAGATTTTACTTATCTATTTCTACATTCTATATGTACATTGTAGAAACAATAGAAAACTCAAAAATAATTGTTCTCAACATTACTATATTTCTGGTAAATCACAAAACTTGGGGATGGCCTTGAGAATTCCTGACACACATTCCTACCCTAACACCTCTTTTTTTCATGGCTTTTTTTCCCCTCTACAGCAATTATATATTCTAATATACTCTATATTTTACTCCTTTATTTTTGCTTGTTATGTGGCTAACCAACTAAAGAACAAAAATTCTAGTACGCAACAATCTTTAGTGTTTGTTTTCTCTTGTTGCATATCTGGTGGCACACAACTGCTTGACATGGGTACTCAACCATCATTTAATGAGTAAATTAATGATTACTTCCTTGGGATAGACTTATAGAAAAAGGGTATTTGGGTAAAACCATATTCTAGTATTGTGCCTATTTATACTTCCATCACCAGTCTGAGAGAGTATTTAGCCAAGGGCTGACAAATTGGAAAGATGTAATAATTATGAACATATATGCACCAAAAATTACCGCACCAAAATACGTAAAATAAAAATGGACAAAAATAAAGGGGAAAACAGATAATTTTAAAATAATAGTTGGAAACCTCAATAACTCTTTCAAGAGGGTACAGGACAACTGAACAGAAGACTAACACAGAAACAGAAAATTTGAAGCACAACTTGAAGTCCTTAGATCCAACAGACATCTATAGAATCTCTACCTAACAGAAACTGAATCTAATCTTCCCAAACAAGCACAACACATTATCCTGATGGACTGTATGCTATGCCATAAAATAAATCTCAATCAAATTTAAAAAACAACCATATACAAAATAAGTTCAACTGAAACAGAATGAAATTAGAAATTAATAGCAGGAAGAATGGAGATGCTGAAATATATGAACAGTAAACATCACATTACTAAATAACCAATGAGTTAAAGACAAAAATTAAAAGAAAAATCATGCTAGGCTCTGTGGCATATGCCTGTAATCACGGCAACCTGGGAGGGTGAGTCAGGAAGACCCCAAATTTAAGGCTAGTCTCTGGAAGTTAGTCCCTGTCTCAAAATAAAAAATAAAAAGGGCTGGGAAGTAGTTTAGTGGTAATGCACCCTGGATCCAATCCCCAGTATCACCAAAAAAAAAAAAAAAAAAAAAAAAAAAAAAAAAAAAAAAAAAAAAAAAAAAAAAAAAAAAAAAAAAAAAAAAAAAAAAAAAAAAAAAAAAAAAAAAAAAAAAAAAAAAAAAAAAAAAAAAAAAAAAAAAAAAAAAAAAAAAAAAAAAAAAAAAAAAAAAAAAAAAAAAAAAAAAAAAAAAAAAAAAAAAAAAAAA
>PVKS010004817.1:0-24635 GCA_004027875.1 Aplodontia rufa
CTGTCCCCACCCCCATCTGTCCCCACCCCCAACACACACACATTTCTATGGTTGTCCTAGATTATGTGTTGCTATGCCTTTGCTGGGTCTAATACATGAGTCTGACTACCTTGAACCCAAGACTGTGTTTAGTTCCAGCCTCCACAAATGAATGGAAAAAAAATTTTTTAATAGTAAAAAGTAAAGTTTTTGTTTTTTTAAACACTGCACAGCCTGTGAACCAAGAGTGATACCTCACATAACTTAATTTTATAATGGAAAAAATATCAGAAGAGGTATTGAAAAGAAAATTGCTAGCCTCCATTTCACTATGGAGCCAAAATATTTGTAGAACCACCAAAGAAATAGTCCTATCATTGCAAAGGTTGGAAAACAAGCTAACATCCCTGATAAAGCTGCTTGGTGAGCTACTAGCTGACCCAGAGAAGAGTCAAAGAAAAAAAATTAAGAATGGGGGAATTATGTTACAAGAAGTCAGATGGAAGCAAGAAGATCAATTAAAGTCTAAATTTTAAATATAAATTAAAAATGATAACACAATTAAATGTTAAAAAATAAAAATTAGACATTTAATACACGAATGATAACTCAAAGATAATCATAATTACTTACAAATCATACATACAAAGATGGGAAAGTAATAGTAAAAGCATTCTCAATATTTCAAATTATGGAAAAAAGAATGAGAAGTTTTGTTAAAGCATTTGATTATACAATAACATGGAATCATATGCATTCCTAGAAAAATCATAAATATATTTTAATAAAAATGAAATCAAAAGACAAAATAAAAGAAATAGGAAAAAAGTATAAATAGAATTCATAAAATCATTACTCAAGTAGATTTAGTCATATTGTTTAGAATAATAAAGGTTCTTTTTTAAAGTAATTTATTCCCATCTTCATGTTATAATAAGAAAAAATGTCTAAAAATCAAACATGGCATTGGGCCATTCCATATTACTCCTCCACAATGTTACATCAATCAGTAACGTGATTCTATTAAAAGATTCAGGTCCACAGGACAGAAACTGGAAGCAGAAAGACAGCAAAACAATTTTGGAGCATAACAATCTATGAATGAGTGACCTTGGCATAATTTGCCCTACAGAACTTTCAAAAGACTCTGGAATTGATGCTTCGTTCACCTCTGTAAGTGAGATTGTAGGCTGAGGAAAGGACGGTTGGTTGAGGTCAGTTAGAGAAGCAATTTTCTGCCTAGATCTCTCCTGCTCTGTGCTCTCAGTGGCCACCACTCCCTAGTTCTACTGCATGTCCATAGGTCTATTTTCTGGATGCCTGAAACAGACAGAGGGTCTCTGTCTGAATGATGCACACCAGGGAAAGAGCAGATGTGCTATTACAAAACAAGCAAACGCATGAAGAACAGCTAAAGGAAGGCGAAGAGAACACCTAAAAACTGAACAAGGAGACTTCCTCTACAGTTTTATCAGGTTTCACCAGAATGCTAGGGCCAGGACTTCAACACTGGGAAAACAAGGGAATTTTCTCCCTCTGGGAACTCTGGATAGCCCAACAGAAGAGGATTTCAGAAACTAACATTGAAAGAATCTCAACAAATGGCAGAAATAATCTAACTGTGAACATCCAGGTGACTGGTTTCCAACTACAGGCAGAGCTTATTGTAAGCTTTTCAGGCCCTTCACTCCTAAATACAGATAGGAACTCCATATTAACAGGAGTTTGGGGAAAGTCGCAAATGAAATATTAGGCCAAAACAAACAGAAAAAGAAAATAATTTGGAAGAAAAGAAATCTATAAGTAGAGAAGGGAAAAGAACAACATTAATAACATCAGGGTGATGCTAAATCTATGATTCAAGTACATTAAGCATTTTTTGAAAAGGAAGAACAATGCTGAGAATAAACAATTTCTTGGGAATTAATAATGTTATAAAAGAAAAAAAATTGTGTAGGCTTTGATGGGAAAGAATAAAAAGATGGAAACCAAACATTTGGCAAGAAAATGAGATCTACCAAGAGATCTGACATCAGAATAAATAAATAGCTAGAGAAAGAAAAAACTGAGAAAATAATAAATAATCAATGATATAATTTAAAAACATTTCCCAGATTTAAAGGCTTGGAGGACTAAATTTAAAATGCCTATCTAATTCCCAAAATAATAGGTTAGAAAAGAGTTCTACACCAAGGCACAAAACTATGAAATTTCTAGAATTGTAATAGAGAAAAGATGAGATTCTACAAGTTTAGAGAAAAAGTAAAAACGAAAAATATGAGCCAAAAATTAGGTATCTCTTTTCTTTGAAACAGAAATACTAAACAACAAGAATACAAAGTCACATCTTTGTGTTCTGAAAGGAAATAATTATCAACCTAACAGAATTCTATTGCAGTCAACATATCAATTAAGTGTGAAAATAATTTAAAGACATCTTTAGAATATCAATATCTCCAATATTCACATATTATTTAAAATTTTTTGAAGAATATACCACAACAAAATAAAAAGCTATAGAAACAAAAAGGAAGATATGAATATTCAGAAAACACAAAATCTATCACTGAAGAAAAGGAATATCTAAGAGGATGACAGGAAATTTCATGATGGCAGGTAATTTTAGGTGGACAAAATGCCTGGTAAAGCTGGCCCAGAATTTTATTTAATTTTTGTTGATTCAACCATGTTTTGATAAAGCTCTTATCCTCTCCTTTATTTAATGTGAAAATTTCTTCTCTGATGTATTTGTGATGGTTGAGGGTAAACCACAGTGACTTTAAAAGCAAAAAAATTCATAATAGCCCAAGGCCCTTTACCCTGTCCCTGCTGATGTCTAGTATGTGTCCTATATCACAATGCGGCCAGATGTTAGGCAATGGTCATCCTTGTATTTGAGGACCAATTGTTGTCTTAAATCTCTGACTTCCTCAAAAGATAACTCTAAAATTGTCTGTACAGACTGTCCAATTTAGCTTCTTTGAAAATTCTTCACTGAGTAATGATAACATTATCTTTACCTTGAGTTTGTGTAGTGTTGATTTTCAAACTAATAATACTTCATATGTTTTCAAAATCACTGAAAAAATATAATAAGAAAAAGGGCAAAAATTTACCCATATATGCCAAGCTAACAACAACAATAACAAAAATCTCAAAACTAATGTAAAATAAGGAATACGAATTTCAGATGAAGTTGATTTTGAGGCCATGAATTGGAAGAAAATTGAGTGTTGATAAAGTATACAACCCACAATAAGATGTCTTCAACATGCTGCTTGTATTGCGGCATGCATGCCCATTGATAACCTGCATTAGAATTCTTAAGCAAATCCTATTTACAAATGGACAGAAATACGACTCCTCTGGGAAGTTTTATTTCAAGAAATTAAATATACAGAAAATATAGCAGAGAATCTGAACTTTAAAATGAATTAACTCTCATTCTACATTTAAATATCCAGAAAAAAGTAGACATTTTTAGGAAAATATAAATTATCAGAATTGAACCAATAATAAAATCCTCAATAAACTTTGGTAGAAATTGAATTAAAACATCCAACAAGTAATTCCTAAAAAAAGATTCTATGCTATATTTTTATGGTGATGGTAGCTTCCCTTAAGATTTCAAGGAAGAAATGATAGGAGAATATTTTTATGGTCTCATTATAAGATGTATTTCTAGATATTTAAGTAAAAGCAGACTCAGAAAATAAAGTTTAAAAACGGCTAAATGACATATGTAATAATGATAAAATTTAGCAGTAAATGATAAACTAGGAAGAACAGAAAAAAATTGTGAATATATGAGACAAACATTTAATATATTTATCATATAGGATCTCTTAGAGGTAAATTAAAAGTATAGAATACAAAGGAAGAAAAGGCAAAATCTTGAGGTTATTCTTAGGAAAGAATTATAATAAATGGCCAAGAAAGCCATGAAAAAGTTATATTGGATAACTACTATTCAAAGAAATGATTCACAAAGATACCAAATATCAAAGCTTAATGAGGTTAAATACAATAATTATTAATGCTATGAAAACTGGGAAGAATAAATGACCAGAAAATTTGGGAAAGAAATCTATAGTAGTAAAATACACAGTTTACCCAGCAAACTCAGATCTAGAACATTATTATAATGACATAACTATATACACATGAACTGATACACAGGAAGAGTGACTCAGGATATTCTCATATAACCAAACCTGATAAATATTCCATACGTACATCAAGAAGTAAATGGTTTGCATTAAGCTGATTCACCTATATCACAAATTCTTTTAGTCATTAGAAACCAAACTGTGTAAGAGCAGCCAATGACTAGAGATTATTGTAATATGGTGTTAAATTGAAAAGCTGAATACAAAATTATATATAGGGTGCAACGCCAATTTTAAAAAATCTTTTGAGTTGAGTGCATGCTTTTTCATGTATAACTAATTGTACATAACGTAGCTGCTAAGGAAAAGAAGAACTGAAATTATACCAAAATTTTAATTGTGTGTATCTGAAAGACGGGACTAAGGGTGAAACCTCTTTTCTTTCCTAGGTTTCCCATTGATTTCTGAACACTTTTATTAAGAAAAAGTAAATATCATTGCAAATAGCAAGTTGAAATCCTCTTCAAGGAATTGGCAAATTGCAAATATGGAATGAGTGGTTCTCCGAGGCATTTGATTGCTATTATAGACTGTCTTCCTACTGGCAGAAGAAGCCCAAAATAACCAATAAAACTTGTTCACACAACTGTGCTGACAATGATATTAATGCTTAGAACAACACAGCAGTCAACTGAGGGAAAACCATGCTGGGTTCAACTCAATGAGAACCAGAGAATAAAGCAAAAGCAAATGGAGAAAGATGAAAGTGACAAGAAAAGCAAATGCTAAATTCAAGCTCCCAGCCTGGGTGGGCATTTTGGGTGGGAAACTAATGTCTCTGGAGCTTGGGTTCACTGACCACAAGTGGAACAAAGATTGGCAGAATAGGCCAGATTGAGGCAAACAGCTATAAAAGTGTTCTGCCCCGTGAGCACCACCCTGAAACACGACTAACCACCTGAACAAAAGAAAACAGTGCCCAGAGTTTCTCTATTCAGGAAACAAATCTAAAGAGCAGGAACTAGAGCCATGTGCCAACACCTGCCAAGATCAGAGGCCAAGAAAATAACATAATATCCAAAAAAACAATTTGGTCAGATTCTCAGAAGACTTTCTAACTCAACTCTTTTGAATTGAGCAGTTTATTTCTAAGGGCCACTTATGAAAGAGGTCTGGGTATAGTTTTATCCTGAGAACATGCAGTTATTTTTATATGGTGGGAGACTTTGCTAAATTACGTGAACTATTTCTGATATATTGGAAGAGAGCCAACCTACTTGGACTGCAGGACTGGGTTTTTTTTGGGGTTTTTTACTTTAAATAAATATATAAATACACATAAATATGTATATGTATGATTAGTAGCCTCAATACTTTTTATTTCATTAATTCATTATGAATTCCACATGCAGTAACTGATCTACATAAGCAGAACATTTTTTTAGGAGAGAGGGACAATGAGAGAGAGAGAAAGAATCGATTTTATTTAATTTTCCATATGGCTTTTGTTGCTCGGACACTTCGTTGTGTATGTGGTGCTGGGGTTTGAATCTGTGTAGTTGTGCATGCCAGGTAAGTACCGTAACCACTGAGCCACCACTCCACCCCTAAGCTGAACATTTAGCATGCCTAAGGAGTATATAAACTTATAAAAGCTATATATACTCCAAATTTAGTAGAGAGAATAAGGTATTGATATATAAACATGATGAAAGGGCTTTCACTGATCAGAATCGTCTAAGCTATGCTACAGTAATAAAAAATCTGATATTTGCATAGTAAAAGTTTATTTACCATTCACGAGGGTCTGAGAAAAGTCAAGAGATTCTCCACGAGGGTCTGAGAAAAGTCAAGAGATTCTCCACAGCAATGTTCCACTACACAGCAACCCAAGCATATAGTATACT
Source organism: Aplodontia rufa (assembly GCA_004027875.1). Classification (NCBI taxonomy): domain Eukaryota; kingdom Metazoa; phylum Chordata; class Mammalia; order Rodentia; family Aplodontiidae; genus Aplodontia; species Aplodontia rufa. Next base: position 5,996 of record PVKS010004817.1, read on the forward strand.
TCTGAAACACAGCCTCCCAGTTAGCACCAGTTGCCAAATACAAATGTCAGAAGGTCAAGATCCCAGCCATTAACAGCAAGATTTATGAAAGTTGGAGGATGGGCTCAGAGACTAGTGAAAGAGATCTGAGAAATGGGAGGGCAACAACTCCAGTTTGCAACAGAAGACAAGAGAAGCTAAAAAACATTCACTTCCTTTGTATTTACAAAGATGAAATTTTGCAGTAAGCACATAGTGTTGAGTCTTATGTTCTAGGCTATATCATGCAAGTAGAAAAGAACTCCACAGTAATTTGGTTATAATGATATTGAAGACTGACAGTTAGCTCTTGTATCTTTCCAGCCAGTGCTATCAATGATTGTTGGTCAATAAATCAATCAGGATGTGTGTGCGTGTGTGTTTTATATATGAGATCAATAGGTATTATTATCCCTAATTAAAGAACATGTACTAAAATTCAGATATTTCTCTATAATGATATACTCAGAATTTATACTTTTTGCTTCTAATTGTCTGTTCCATTCTAACAAAGGGAAATTCTAAAGAGGAGCAAATTCCAATGATGAGTAATAGTAAATGAAATTCTAAAACATTGTTCCTTGGTGATTATTCTTAGCAAAGCCAGAATACAGCTCTCAGTTAGCTGGACACAATAAAAATCCAAATAAGTTATAAAAATTTTAAAAAGAGGTTATAAAAATCCAGTAAATTATATTTTTGAACACCGATTATGTTCTGAGACCTCCAGACTTCTTAAAATGCAAAAATGGATGTGGTATTTTCATGCTGGTATTGGAGTAAACACATTTAATTAAACCCTAATACCAAGTCTGGATAAATTATTGCTATCTAAAAGAATATTCCCAAAGAGATCCATTAGTGTTATGATTCAGTCAACACTTACACTTAAGTAATAATTAACAATCTATTGTCAAGCTCCCATAACAATCCACACTCTAAAATCAACCTAAGTATATAAAGCTCTAGTTTATTCCCATGATGATTTTAGAAATAATAGTCCTGTTGTACTAGGGCCTCCCATCCCCAGTTACCTCTTTATCTGCAAAAAAGCACCAGGCACATTGCGATGCTTTGTTTCATTACATTAAATGGAAAGTTTACACATGGAGACTGCCCAGTGCTCAGTACATATGCTACACTATTTGTCCTTAAGTCTAGGGATTTCCTTCACTTGGCATGAATTATAGGAGAGGTGCCTAACACCCAGACTAAGTGAGTTATTCTAGCTTATGGTGGTGTTGGAGAGAAAAGTGCATAAACCAGAGGATGTCATTAGACCAGTGACAATGGAGGAGAAAGTATCCAGTGCTGACAGCCCTGCTCACTTGCAAGCTGATTGGTGTCAACGTGCAGAGCAGTACAGACAGAGTGGCTTAGGAAGGGGTTTGCTGCATCTGGCGAGAAAGGAAGTGTAACAGCAAAGAGAGAACGAAATATTGTATGTCTGTGTTTGCTCCACCTAGGAAAAGCAGACACAATGAATCTACAGTATGCATAGGGAAGGAACTAACCACATGTATTAATACAGTCTTTGTGCCTCAGCTGTAAAACAGGTTCTGGGCTTGTAGTTAAAGTGGCTGCACAGATGGGGCCTTTTCCCCTTTCTTTGCAATATTCCATATTCTAATTATGACTTGCACTGCTTCTGGCATGAAAGCAAGGCCACTGATGTGGCCCCAAGAGCAGGCAGGATGAAAAGCCAGGCCCATGAACTCATGCGGCTGCTCTTTCCACTTCCCTTTTCCTCCCTCTGCTAATTCAGTCAGAATCTTTTTTTCTTCAAGGCATTTGGAATTCTTCAGGCTGCGTCTGGTTGCTCTGCGCACGCTGAAAGAAAGAAGATCCAACCCCCCAAAGTAACTGAATAGTTATTGGCAGAAGAGGAAGCATAGACTGATGAATGATGTGATACAAAAATTCCACGAGTATCTAAAGTGGGGTTCTTAATAATTGATCACAGTTAAAGAAAAAAAAAAGAACTTACAAGGACAAATGGAATTGTTTAGGAGTCTATGTAAAACTCCAAGTGCAAAATCTATATCATAGAGTGCAGTTCTCTCTATTTCATGTGATAATTTATTTTGACCCTAAACATTAGGTTATCCATTTCAGATCCATAAAGAAATAACATCTTTTATCAATTAATATCACTAAACCATATGTTGAAAATCATCCTATTTCATTTTTATTATTGCCAGTAGAAAACTGTACATTTTCTGTTTTCTATAATTTGATATTTAGCCACTGATAAACCATCTAGAAGATACACTGAACTTGACTTCAACATTCCATCAAACTCTTTGGAAAACAATTGTTCTTAACAATAGGTAACTCTCATGTAAACCATATAGTTGTAAATATAATTAAGAATCCTATACAATTTGAGTATATGTTTTGGCTCCTTGAGTATGGTAACATGATTCTCAGATTGAGTCATTTATTGAAATGCAATCTTTTAAAAATAAAGGAAAATTTTTTCATTTTTGCTGCTCAAGTCTTCCCTGCCATCCCCCAGGATCTCAATAATGACTTTGGCCATTTGATAATCAGGAGCATTTTATACTCATTCATTCATTAATCCATTTATCCATCGGACAGATGTTTAGTGAATCCCAACTATGTGCCAGGTATTATTCTAGTAGTTAACAAAGCAGAATAGAGCATATATTCCTCCTAAAGAATATAGGTAACTATAATAGATAAAATCAGAAAGCAAAATATGTAGGCAGTTAGCCATTAATAAGTGTTATGGAAAAAAATAAAGGAAGGAATATCTAAATATTTAAAATGGAATTTCAAATATAGTTGATAAGGAATGCCTCACTGAGAAGGATATTTAACCACATTTATAAAGTGATACAGGCATACGTAGATTTGTGATAGTGTTATGGTTTGGATGAAAGATTCCCCCTGAAAGCTCAAAATGTGAGACAATGATAAAAATGCTGAGAAGTGAAATGATTGGGTTATGAAAGCATTAACTTAATCAGTACATTAATCCTCTGAGCTCTAGGCTGGTAGGGTATAGCTGCAGGAGATGGGTGATTAGGGGTGAGCCTTTGGGATATATTTTGTGTCTGGTGAGTGGAGTCTCCTCTGCTTTCTGGAGCCATGCCTTGACTGGCTTCCCTCTGCCACACTCTTCTGCCATGATATGTTGCTTCACCTCCAGCCCCAAGGAATGGAGCTGGCCTGCTATGGACTAAGACCTCTGAAACTGTGAGCTCCCAAATAAGCTTTTCCTCCTAAAATTGATCTTATCAGGTCTTTTAGTCACAGCAACAAAAAAGCTAACTTAAACAGGTAGAAAGTTGTTCTACAGAGAAAACAAAAGGTTTGAAGACAGATTATGTGTGAAATAAGAGAGGAAGAGCAAGGTGACCAGTATGGCCAGAGTAGAGCAACCAGTAGAAGATGATCACAGCTCTAACCAGACCAGATTATGCAGACCAATGTGGCTTTTACTCTACATAAAATAGGGAGCTATGGGAGAGCTTATGGTAGATAGGTGACCTTTGTAAACTCATGTTTCTTAAGTTGGCTATATGATAACAAACTGTTGGTATGGCAATGGCAAAAATGGGTCACTAGCTAGAAGGTTAGGCAAATATTCAGGCAAAAATGATGAAGACTTGTATTGAACTAAAAGCCATGAAGAAAGTGGAAATTGGCAGGGTTACAGATGCCAAGTGAGCAGCACTTGATAAGAGACTGGAAGCAGGGTCACATATAACTCCATTGATGGTAAATAAGAATTAACCCTTGGAGTTAGCAAGATGAAATTCATTAGTATTTTTGACAATAAATTTTGAAAGGAGTGATGCATTCAAAACCTGAAATGGAGAGGTTTCAATAGAGAAGGTAGGAGAAGAATTGGGAATTGCAAATTTAGACCACTTTTTGAAAGGTATATCTATAAAAGTAAATGAGAAAATCATTGGTACCTGAAAGGGAAGGTACATTCAATAAAATTCATTTCTCACCTGGAGGAAATAAAAACATGGAGGTAGATATAAATGATCCAATAGAAAATGTGGATAAATAATATAGGAGGGAGAAGAATATCTTGAACAGAAGAAAAAGCAAGCATTCTCCCACAGGGCTTGTCTTTGGGTAGGAACACCCTTAACTAATCAATTGTCCAAGGAATGCATGCAAGTAGGTAGTTGGATATCTTGGTAGGTACTGGTTGGCTCTCCTTCTACTTGTTTCCATGTTCTTGGGAAGTAAGGTCATTGGTTAAGAGTTAGGATTTAGGAGGAAGTGTCTGAAGTTTCAGGAAAGAAGAAAAAGCAGGAAATATTTTTCAGGTAGAGTGGGAAAATGAATGAATTAGGGGAGTATAATATGATTGTCAGGCTGCATTGAGTCCTTTTGAGAAGAGAAGTCATAAATTTAAAGCAATACAATCATTATGTTTGCATTCTTCTGAAGACACTTTCAGCTGTATGAAGAAAACATGGATGAGGCAGAGAGATGGATTTAATCACAGATTAATATACACTGCAAGGAGAGAGTTATTATAATAATGGGTAACAAAATGCAATGTGAGTAAATAAAGGGACATAAAAGTGTAGTTATGAAAAATTGGTATGATTAATTAATTTCAGCCTGCATTTATAAATACACATGAACCAAAAAGACATTAGTAGTCATTGAGAGAGATGCCCAAAATTGAGATTTTTGAAGTTTACTATTATTAATACCAAAGAAGCTATATGATGTAATTATAATACTAATTATCTAATTATCCTATGTAGAAGGAAGGTGATCATTTTGGAGGGAAAAATCATAGAAACTAAGAAGCCAGATTGATTGGAGCAGCTACAAAATTTTTTTTTGTTTTTGTTTTTTGCTTGTTTGTTTTGTTTTTAAATAAGTTTTTTCTATTGGTGAATAATAGTTTATTGTTACACTTTCACACATGCACACATCATATATCCCCACTTTATCCTCCCTACCTTCTCCCCTCCCCCTTTCCATCTCCCTGCTACTCCTAGTCTGTGAGGTTGCCCCCAGTTCAATTGGTAATCCATGTTTGATGAGTCTATTTTCTAAACTTATTATTCTCCCACTCTTTCCTATATTGTACTCTAGCTTCGGCTTATAAAATAAAACATTAAGCCCTTGAGTTTCAGGGTGTGGCTAATTCACTCAGCACTATTTTCTCCATTTCCATCCATTTACCAGCAAAGGCCATGATTTCATTTTTTTTAATAGCTGAGGAGAGCTCCATTTTGTGTGTGTGTGTGTGTGTGTGTGTGTGTGTGTGTATGTAATCACAGTTTCACAGTTTCTTGATCCATTCATCCAATGATGGGCATCTGGGTTGATTCCATAATTTAGACACTGTGAATTGTGTGGCTATAAACATTGATGTAGCTGTGTTGCTGTAGAATGCCAGATTTACATCTTCTTGGAAAATACCTAAGAGTTAGATAACTGGGTCATACAGTGGTTCTGCCCTAATTTTTTGAGAAGTCTCCATGCTGATTTCCAGAGTGGTTGTACGAGTTTGCAGTCCCACCAACAGTTGCTAAGGGTTCCTTTTCACCCACATGCTCTCCAGCATTTGTTGTTGTTTGCATCCGTGCTCTTTGCCATTCTGACTAGGATGAGGTGGAATTTTAATGAAATCTTGATTTGCATTTGCCTGATTTCTAGAGATGTCCAGCATGTTTTTCACATATTTATTGGCCTTTTCATTTCTTCTGTTGAGAAATTTTTGTTTAACTCTTTTGCCCATTTATTGATTACGTTATTTGTGTTTTTGTTATTAAGCTTTATGAGTTGTTTGTTTATTCTGGATATTAGACCCCTGTCAGAAGTATAGCTGGTCATGATTTTCTTCCATGCTGTAGGCTCTTTTTTCACGTTCTTGATTCTGTAGCCGTGCAGAAGCTTTTCAGTTAAATAGCATACCACTTATTGATTCTTGGTTATATTTCTTGCACTATGGGAGTCTTGTTAAGGAATTCAGTGCCGGCTCTTATAAGCTGGAGTGTTGACCCTATTTTCTCTTCTAACACTTGTAAGATATCTGCCTTAATTCCTAGATCTTTGATACATTTTGATGTAAGTTTTGTTCAGGGTAAGAGATACGGATCCAATTTCATTTTTCTGCATATGGCTGTCCAGTTTTCCCAGAGCCATTGCTACAAAGTTTTGAAATTACCAAAAATCAAGTCAGCAATGATTCAGAAGAAAGCACCTTTTATCTCCAAACTCAACTCTAAAAAGAAAAGTGAGGAGTAAGCCAGAATTCAGTAAGTGAGTATGGCAAAGACAATTAATATATAGTCTCACAAAAATGAGCGTTGAAGCTGCAAAGATTTAGGAATGAAGGAAAACAGATTACCAGAAGTAACAATGAGGTGGAAGTACAACTGCCCCATCTCCAGGCCCAGAGTAGCAAAGTGTGGTAGAGAAAAGAGCCATTCATAAAGAGGGCTTCAAGGGAAGTAGTGTCCTCAAAGAATTGATTTCAGTAACAGAGGTCGTTCTCAACCATGGTTGCTCACTTCATAAATAGATTAGGGTAGATGACAGTTAGATGGATAGGTGGATGATAATAGATTGGTAGATTTTTTATAAATAGTTTTCAGTTTCACTGTTTAAAATTTTATCTCAAAGTCTCATAGAAGGCCTATGATTCAACCTACTTTTCAGACAAATTATATGAATAACATTCTTTACATCCTCTTAGTATATAACATCCTCTGTTATATACTAAGAAAAATATCCATGATTGTGCACAGAAATTTTACTTTACCCCAGTTAAACTGATCAAACATGAATGATCAGGAAACAAACTCACTTGAACATACTTTTGGCATCAAGGGGAAATTCTCCAACAATAAAAATCCAGCTTTATACGTGTGTTGAAGCTACAGAATTGGTTGTACCACTAGGCACAACTCTGAGATGACTGTTGACAATTGCAGGTAGCCCAGACAGCCAAGCAGAATGAAATGCCCATGCTGCATCCGAGGTCTCCATTTTCCAGGGACAGTAGCACAAGGCCCAGAAATTTAGTGTCAGTCTATTATGTTAGGAGGAAATATCACCTAACCTATGTGAGGCATTCCCTGGCTAATAGACAGACTTCACTGAAAGGACCCTAAATGTCCTCTTGTTTACAGTCTTTCTCTTGTGAAGAATATGATTTTTTTCCAAAATGCAAGATAATTGTAAGTCTCCACTTAAATAGAGAGAGGATTAACTTTTAATTGAAGTTTGCCTTGTAAATTTATTGATTGGAAAATTTTGTGAAAATTGAGTTTATGCAAGAGTTTTTATAAAACCTAGAATGAAGTATCAAATTGAAAAGTCAGAGAACTCTAATTTCTAGATAAATTTTCTATGATTTTAAAAATCAAAACCTGTCACCCTGATATGTGGACTAGGTAGTTAAAATCAAGTCACAATTCTTAATTTTTTAAAATATGAATACTAACAACACAGATTAGATTAAATAAGAACAACAGTAATTTAAGGGGAAAAAATGCGTTTGGCCATGATTCCTCTAAAAGGAGGAGAAAGACTAAAAAGAGTGGGCATTGCTAAAAGAAATGGAAATCCCCAAGGCAACCCAGCAAAGGAAGAAGAGGTTCTCTTAAAGTATAAGTAGGTCTTTGTTGAATTTTAACAAGCCCTCCAAGGACAGATTCCTGGAGATATCTGAAGTTCTTCATTTAATGTGAAAATACTTTACCCTTTCCCTTAAACAAAGAAATCGCCCCCTGGCAAGAAGCCAGAGCCTGCACATTTTTTGAAGCACCACAGGAAAAGAGAAAAGAAATGAGAGGCCAAGCCCTTCCACATTCAGGTGGGGAAAAGAATGTGCCCCACTTCCCAGAGTCCTCAGCCACAGCACTTCTGCACACTGATTAATGAGTCCTCCCATGTTGCTGGCCTTTCTGCCCCCACTGCTGCTCCAGTTTCAATTTTCACCCCGAATCTGGAAGTGCCTCCTCAGTGAAGAAAGCCCTGAGATGATGTGGAGGGAATAAAAGGGAAATGCAGACATTAGTGCTACCTGGCCAGCAGGAAATTTGAACTCTATCAACTGAGATGGCCCAAAGAGCTGTTGAAATGTGAGATAAGTTCAGAATGGGATGACTGTGCCATGAATGTGAATTTCCACTTGGAGAGGGACAAGAAGGTCAGAGTTTGAGTTAAACGTTTATGAGACAATGGGGCACACCATCACTTTTTCATTGCATCCTGATCTGGACTGGGACATCTCTGAGTCACAGCTGTACTGTGGCTTTTTATTATTAAACCTCCTGAAAAAGATTTTCTGTGCCATTTAATTGGTTGAGCTTGGATAGCTTATTTGTGGGCTGTGAGTTGTTTCAGTATGTGAATAGGATATTAATGGACATATATAATGATAATAGCACCTATATTTTCATGCTATCTGCTGGGCACTGTTTATGTTTTATCCATACTAATTCATTTAATCTCCCCAATATGACTATATGGTAAAAACTGAAGCACAAGAATGTCTGTGAATCATCCACAGTCCCATAGCTAGGGAACAGTAGTCCTGGGATTTGAAGCTGGCAGTATGGCTCTGGAGTTTATGCTCAAAAGCACTAAACCATCTGCCTCTCTTTTCCAATGGAAATCATGATCATTTTCAATGATGCTTCTTGCAAGAGGAACTAGCATTTTATGAACGTAGAAAAAGGGAAAGTGTCTGAGAAGGCAACACAGAATAGTGGCTAAGAGTTGAGGCTAGATTTGGAACCTGTGTTCTCCATGTTTGCAAGTTGAGTGACCCTGAACAAGTAGCGACCTCCTTAAGATTCAGTTTTCTCATGTATAATATAGGGATAAAAATAGCAGGATTACTGTAATGATTAAATGAGATGACACATATTAGGCATATTAAGTACATAGTAGCACAATGAAATTACAACAAATGGTAATAAGTAATTTAATACCCCTTATACACATTTCCCCCCACAAAAAAAATCTATCAGTGAACTCACCCGAACAAAATTCAAACTTTCCATGTATTTTACTCTAAGAGCATATGTTAAAAGATTGTTTTACATAGACCACCAAGAATTTTAAAAATGGCAGGGATATTTATGGTTTTAAGAAAGAAATATGAAAATTATTTTTACTATATCCAAATTACTGACAACAAACTGATGACATGGAATGAATAATCAAACTTAGATGAAAGTGAGAAGTGGCTGTCCAAGGCAAACAGAGCAAGTAAACCTCCTTCTTAGTACACTCTCCAAAATGTCCCTCAGTCTTAGGTTTCTTCTGGGCCATTTAGTTCATAGTCACCATGTCCCTGGAGCAGCAGTTGCTTCTAGCACCAATGAAAGCTTTGTGACCAGATCACCCAAGTCACTGATGTTTAAGCTGCCAAAGACTTTGTGGTTAAGAAGAATGGTAGAAAGCTTCTATAATTTAAGACCAGGGATTTTTTTCCACTGGAGTGATTCAATGTGCTCTGTGTGTGCACATGTGTTCCAGTACAGATGGAGACTCCAAATGACTATCAGACCCTTTGGTGTGAGTTCAAATTTCCTGAAGGTGTTAGAATGTCTGTAAAATATCAGATGCCCTTTTGCTTGTGCTTTTTAAAATAAATATATTTAATTCTCTGCCAATTTGACATTTAATTTTATTTAGGGAAGACTTGACAATATATTTGAAAAATTATTCATAAAAACTGTTTTTGAGTTTCTGGCAGGTAGCTGACTTTCACATTAAGAAGTCATATCTAATCTGTCTATAGAAAATAAACAAACAAAAAACAACAACAAAAATACAATCACTATGTTTATATGTGTTTATTCCCACCAAAATCTAAAATCTTGCTTCTTGTTCCAATAATATTAGTCACAATTTACAGAATTATTAGTAAGCCACTGTCATCACCCTAACAATGCATTTTTCTTACTTTTCATTTTTTTGTTTTTGTTTTAAGGAGACAAGCAATGCTATCAATCTAAATGCCAGGCTAAGTTTTTTGATAATTGCATAATAGTTTTCTCTGACCTATTAGTTATACACTCATCACATTTGTTAAAGGAAGAAGAAAGAAACCCTCTTCCACGTTGTGCTTTCAGTAGTGAACTCTATATTGTCAATGATTTCCATCTGCTGCCTGTGTATTTTGATAATGTCAGAGAATCAAAATTTCAAGAAAATGTGAAAAATGGAGATAGGGGATAGATAAAATCTTTAGCTGACACCTTGCAATTTCATTTTTTTTTTCAGGGCTGAGGATCGTTGCAATTTCATTTTTAAGCAGAAACTCAAAATACAAAATCCATAGGTTAAACCATTATCAGTAATTAACCTTACAGGTATGTTGGATGTGTAGCTGCTTGTATAACACACTTTGAAAAACACATATAGATTCCATTTTCCCCAATTAGTCCCCAGAATAGAAATACTAACTTCCTTAACCATGGCAGGAAACCTACCATTAGAGTTACTCCTATGGATTCCAAGCCAAAGATTGAAATAATCCCCTAGAATACTACTACAATATATGTTACTTTATCAGTCAGAATAGGCTGCCCTATGCTGTGATAGTGAGCAACCTTTATGTTACAGCAACTTAATACAACAAAGGTTTGATTTGCTCTGGTTCCTATTATTTCTTTATCACTACAGCAGAGGGCTTTGTTTCTCCACAGTCACTCAGACTTTTCTCATCCTCATTCTAAAAGAAAAAGGGATTTCTGAGGCACCTGTAACAGGTGCTCCAATGTCCAGGGTGACTGCTATCACATCTACCTGCAACTCCTTGGCCAGCCCCAGTCACATGGTGCTCCACATCCACAAAAGGGCCAGAGAGGACGATTAGTTTGTGCCTGGAGGTGGGGAACCTGAAAGAATTTGCTAAGTGCACTAAGGATAACTGACAGTTACCTCAGAGGCTAACTTCTGATTTCGAAAGAGCTTTTCAAATCTTGAAGGGTAAGAACTGGCTGAGCCAAGAGGAAGCAGAGGAAGCCTCATGGAGTTGGAGTGCTGCACAAGATGGAAGGCAAAGGGAGCAGGTTCTGTTTAGAAACAAAGAGCAGGTGTTAGGCAAACTAAAGAAGAGAGACCTATTACCAAGCAACTTTCTCATATCAGTTTTGTCTAAAACCATCATTCTGGAATTAGCATGAGGCTTTTTAAATGTTAACATAAAAATATTTTAAAATTATAGAAATTAATCAATATTATTCATGAGAAGACTATTGTTCAAAACTATTATACACATGGAAATTTGTAGGGCACTACAAATAATATAGCCAGCTCATTAACATTTACTTAGCATCAAATATAAATAGCTGAATTTAAAATGCATATACATTAAGGCTTATGTATAAAAGTTTATACTTACATTCAGGTAAGTATATTAAAAACAGCCTTTAGATTCACTAATATGGATAACTACTTGCCAAAAAAGCAATTTTCCTTTGAGTACTATAAGTGGCAGTCACATTCCAGTTTGTCTGTTTCATTCTTAAATGTCAAAGTCTTCATAATGAATTGCCCATTTATTTATAGCACTCTCTAAACATGAAGCTACCCATGAATGCTGGATTACTCATTGTTTCTTGTGTCTCAATAACGAATTCCTTTTTATTTCTGGAGAGCATTCCCTTTTATTGCTGCAATCCATCTGTTGATGGACATCTGGGTTGTTTCTAGTTTGGGGCCACTATATATAAAGATGCTTTACAGTTAGGTACAATTCTGTGTATGGACATATAATCTCATTTCTCTTAACTGTGTACATAGGACGATCAGAAAATAAGATATTTTCCACTTTTTTAAAAAAATGGAAAAACTCTTTTCCAAAGTTACTGTGCCAGTTTACATTTCATTAAGCATTGTATGAGATGTGATCAATGACCAAGCTGACACTTTGGTAGATGTTCTTAGGGCAATAGCATTTCCTCTGTTGAAACAGTTTGTGGTTTGTGATTGATGGTGAATCATTGGATTTAAAGATTGTGTGATGAAGAATGCCTCCAGTGGAGGATGCAAAGTGGTTTTATCATGTTCCATAAAATCCTGAAGCCCATTCAGCTCATGGATCCAGGAAAAATTAAATGTATCTGTTGGAGCACCAGCTGGCATGTGCAAGGACTGGGTCAAACCCCAGCACCACATATACAACTAAGTGTCAGAGAAACGAAAATCAGATGAATAAATAAAGATTGATTTTATCTCTCTCTCACACTCTCTTTCTTAAAAAATGTTTCTGTGGACTGAACTGTCAACCTTTTAAAAAACGTATCAGAGGAATGGCATACCCCATTCATGTATCATTTCACATGGCAAACTGGACTGTGGATTCTCCAAGGAGCATTTCCAACAAGTTCATGCCCAACATCAATATTTACACAGACCACATGAAAGAAGTCAACTTTGGCTGTCTCCAGGCTTTGAGATGTCACTGGTTACTGAGACCACCAATGGTACTTCCTCAGTGCCAATCTAGCCTCCAACACCAGGCCAGGGATCCTTCAAACTACCAGAGGACCTGGGCAGGAACAGTGCCAGGCAATGCTCAAAGATCTACAGTAGTATATGTGTGAATTAGATCCACTAAAGTCTGGCTCCACTTCTCCTGACCCTTGGACATCACAAAGTTTCCAAAATCCTACTAGAACCCGTCTTTCCTTACATGATAGAATTTTTGCAGCACTTGAACAGATTTTTACAGATTATGTTTTAAATTAAAACTAAGCCACATGGTGAAGAACTCAATGGTGAAGATAAAATGCTGATGACCCATGTGGTCATTGGCTTCCCTTTGGCAAGATCCTCAAGTGATATTGTCAGTTCCTCCATATTTTCACAAATATTGGTACAGTCATTCTCTAATTTCAGCCATTCTAATAGGTATGTGGTAGTATCTTATTATAAATTTAATTTTAATATTGATCATGATTTTGCCTATTATTATTTGGAAATTATTTGGAATAATTTGTGTGATGTGTAGTTAATTCTTTGGTTGATTCTTTGTCCCATTTTTAATTGACTTGTAAGAATTATACATGTTCTTGATACAAGCTCATTGTTTGATAAGTGTGTTTTGAAGTTTCTTCTAGGCTACAACTTTCCTTTTCATTTTCTTAAATGGTTTTAAAAGAGTGAAAAATTAAAAATACAGGTTTACATCTTGGGTTAGATGTCATCTTTTCTAAAGAAAGATGCTATTCTCACAGTTATATCACATTCCTCTGGTTCTAAGATAGTACGCGTACTTAAGTCAAGAATAGATCAAAATCTGAGATGCTCATAACCGTCACAACCACAATAACAATATACATTTTCTAAGTGTCTCATTAGTTGTGCCCAGCAAGATGTTGGGCTATTCTGAAAAGAAGTGATTGAGACACAGGCCTTTCCAACTCCAAAATTATTTAACTTTTATCTCTTCCAAACCCAGAGCATTTCTGATAGTGTTTCATGATTACCTGACAACCCCAAAAGCAGTGAATAAAATAATACTTATTTCTAAACACCCACTTCTGTGAATCTGGGTCATTTAAACACTGTGATACTGACATAAAGTAGAACTGTGCAGGGGATGATTTCAATATGCAGGATCAAATCTCCTTTCATCCATTCCAGTTTTCAGGAGTTGATGGAGTCAAGGATATATATATTACTGTATAAGATAACTAATAAGAGTTGCTCATTTTGCTTATATTTTTCCTTAATGGATACCTAAAATACACTTCTAAATATTAAAGCACACAGAGTATTAAATTCTGTGAGAAAAATATGAATTCTCAGAGTAAAATAAATGTTTCTAGAAATTTCTACTCATGATGCTTACTTAATTATATGCTCATGTTCAAGGATTACTTTCATTAACATTTTTCATTTTGTTCACTCTGAAAAAAAATCTAATGAGTTTTAAGACACTGGGAGATGATCTTTAAGTCTTTAATGATAATGAAAAGTTACACATGCTTAAGGTAAACTCTGGCTTCAATATAATCAGTGAAATGTTTCAGACTAGTCGACTGATAAAATAATTTCAAAAACTCAAACCAAAAGAATCTAGAAAGTAAAGATACAGAGAGAGAGAGAGAGGTGAGAGAGAGAATATCATAAGTAAACAGGGAAATGTAGAGTCAAACACAAACATGCATTTCATATCAGTAAAAATAATTCAGTGAAATTTAATAGAATTAAATTCCTTGATAGAGTCAAACATTTCTCAGGCTGAATTTATCAACAACAGCAACAATTCCATGTTTGTCCAAGATATATCTAAAAATAAAGACCATAGCTAAAAGCAAAAATTTAATACTTGAAAGTAATGCAAGTATGAAAAAGCAGAAAATAAAGTGAAAGATTTGAAAAAGCTAGTCTATGATATGATAGCAAAGTATATTATCAGGCACAGACATTAGTACAGATAAAAAGCAGCATTTCACAGTAATGTTTCAATTATCAGAATGATATAACATCATAAATAAACAGAAATACAAGGAAAAATAGAAAAATAAGTATGGAATGCTTTATGAATTTTGACTAGACATTGAGCTATAAAGTAATAATTAATAATAAAATAAAACCCAATGGGAAAATTTTAAATAAAAGATACCCAAATCAAATCTAGAAAAATATAAGAGCAGTAAAATTATTCCAGCCAGGAGGAGATTATTCAGGTAATCTAGGTTGGTTTGATATTTGAAAGCCAATCAGTATGTTTAATTACATTAATAGAATATAGAACAGATTTATATGTATTATTTTGGTTTTATTTGCATAAAAAAGAACTCGTGATCAAATATCAGCATTCATTAATTATTTTTAAAAATCTTTATAACATTGAATTTTTAAAAACTTTATTCTATAAGAAAGTGTTTCTACAAAAATCTACAGCAAAATACAAAATGATAAAATATTAAAAGTTTCCCTTTATATCCTATTATCAGCACTGCTTTTGAATATTTTATTGGATTCCCTAACAATTCTAACAAGACAAGAAAGGAAATAAAATGCCATGTTTCACAGTCAGAAAATCCAACATAATCTACATAAAAATCATTAGTTAATAAAATGAGTATAGCAAGGTTGCTGGATAGAAGATTATACCAGTCAGGGTCATCCAGAGAATCCTGAAAGAGAGGGAGAGATTAATCAAATGACTGACACATTGTGTGGACCAGAAAGACTGAAATTAGCAAGATGAGCCAGGAGGCTGGAAATTCAAGAGTTGATACTGTGTCCTTGAGTCTAAAATCTGCAGGGCAAACCAATAGACAGCTCAGGCAGAATTTCTGTATTGCAATCGAGGCAGATCAGCTTCTTCAGGAAATTTGTCTTTTCTCTTAAGACCTTCATGGATGGATACCACCTTACCCTGTTATGGAAGGTAATCTGCTTTACTCAAATTCTAATGATTTATATGTTAATTGCTTTTAATAAAGAGCTTAGCATCTTGATTGGTGTCACACAAATAGCCTAGCCAAATTGATAAAAAAAATTAAACATCACAGTCTACCCTTGTCAACTTAGACTCTGCATACATCTCCTTAAACCACATTTAATATGGTCATACTTTCTCCAAATAACATAAAACTGTCTTGCATACAATTTAAAGTACACTAATCCTTCTAGCAGAGGAAATGCAAAGTTCATGAATTACGGTCACTCTTCTCTTTGATATTTTTCCATTTAATTACCAAGTTAATGAAATTTACATACCATGATACGAAGTAAATGCATTTAATGATTAGGAAAATGATAAGGAAAATGAGAGAAAACAAATATTCATGACAAAATAAGGAATAAATATTCAGTAATTACTGTCCTCATTTTTTTAAAGAGACGATAGTGAGAGAGAGAAGCAGAATCAATTTTATTTAGTTTTTCATGTGGCTTTCATTGCTCAGACACTTCATTGCGTATGTGGTGCTGGAGTTTAAACCTGCATCCTCACACATGCCCAGCAAGCAATGAGCCACCCCTCCAGCCACCTATAGTCTTTATTTTTGCAACAAGTTACCCAGTCATAGCTGGTATTTGTAACTAACTTGCCCCTTATTTTTTTGCCCTCAAAAAGCACCTCAGCTGGTCATATTTTTGTTTGTTTTTGTGATTTTTTATTGTTTTTATTGTATTGTTTATATTGTTTTGTATTGTATTGTATTGTTTTGGTTTGGTTTTGGTACTGGGGATTAAACCCAGAAGCACTTTACCACTGAATCACATCCCCAACCCTTTTTATTGTTTTATTTTGAGACAAGGTTTTGCTAAGTTGCGTAAGGTCTTGCTAAATTGCTGAGACTGGTCTTGAACTAGCAATCCTCACGCTTCAACCTCCCAAGCCCTGGGACTACAAGCATTCACCAGTGCACACAGATGGCCATGGTTCTTCATCTGTTGCAGTGACCTAAATTTTCTTTCCTGGTCACTGTAGGCCTTTCATTATTCTGCCTGAATTGTTGTATTTTTCTGTTGATTTAATCAAAGAGCTTGGTAGTAGTGAGAGATGCCCTAAGGGATCACTTGTATTTCAGACATATTCTTCCTTACCTATAGTAGCAATCCAATTTCCCCTTAGGATCAATCACCACAACTAATATAAAATTTTCTTTGCTTGTTGATTCAGAGGCACAAGGAGCCTAAAGTCACCAAGTAGCAGTCTTAACATCCAGTCCAATGGAATCGTGTGTATCTCTACGGGGAAGCTTTATTCTCTTTAGACATAATCTCTAGACCAGAAAAATGAGGTCATGGGCATAGGAAGAAAAATTTTACTAGTGAATCACTAGGGATAAGAGCTAGTGGTACCAATGCCATTTTAACCACCCTTGTTTACTTCTTTGACCCATGAATCCTGGCCATGGTTGAAAGAACACTGTATGCTGGGCACTGATTTGGACCACACAGAGTCTTCAGGAAACCTTCCTAGCACTCCAAGTCATCAGAAGCCATTCCACCTGCCTCACCATATTAAAAAATCATTAATTACAGGTAAATTACCAATCTAAATGTAAAAGACAACAAAGTGAAAACCTTTTATGAACTCAGTTTAGGAAAGCTTATTTTAAAAGGACAACAAACTACCAATACCATACATTAAAAGATTGGGAAAGTAAATGACATTAAAATTAGAAACTTTGTTCATCAAAATATTTAGAGAAATAAAATGGCAAACAATTTAGTAAGAGAACATATGCTAGTCTTACATGTGGCAAAAAGCTACACAAAAGAATGTATAAAGAATGCCTGTCATCCAAAAACAAGCCATTCAATAGATAAGTGAGTTAAAAACAGGAGCAAAAATATTCACAATATTTTAAATAAGCTACTGGAAATATAAAATATTTTCCACAGTAGCATGAACATGATATGGAATATGCATATAATGGAATTAAACATTAAAATAAGCAAAGTAGGGGCTGGAGCAGTAACTCAGTGGTTATGGCATTTGCCTGGCATGTGCGAGTACAGGAGTTCAAACCCTAGCACCACATACACAATGAAGTCTCGGAGCAACGAAAGCCACATGAAAAAAGTAACTAAATAAAAATGATTCTCTCTTTCTCTCTCTCTCTCTCTCTCTCACTGCCCCTCTCTCTTTAAAAATAAAATAAAATAAGCAAAGTATATCTGCATGGAAAAATATAAGTCAGTTACACCACGCATAATATTTATTGCAACACTTGGATTCCATTAAAAAAAATTTCAAAAATGTGCAACATGATTATTTAATATTAAAATTAGGATTTGTTGGGGAAGCAGTGTGAAAGAGTTTGGAAAGATGATACTTTAAATACCCATAAAAGAAAAAGTATTATTTAGAATGTGAAAATAACCCAGTAGAAAACGAACCAGAGATACAAACAGGCAATTCTTAGGAAATATAAATGAAGAAAAATCATATGAAAACATGCTTAGCGTATTTCTAATCAGAGAAATGCAAATTTGAAAATTAGATCCCGTTTTATGGCTACGTTTCAAAGTAACCTTTCAAAGTAGCAGTTTTAAATTCTCTTAGCTTCATACCTAA
The DNA here is from genome assembly GCA_004027875.1 of Aplodontia rufa. Taxonomy (NCBI): domain Eukaryota; kingdom Metazoa; phylum Chordata; class Mammalia; order Rodentia; family Aplodontiidae; genus Aplodontia; species Aplodontia rufa. The sequence continues at coordinate 24,039 of PVKS010004817.1, forward strand.
CAAGGATGTCAGGAAGTACAACAATTACAGGCAAAAAGAGTCTGTACTTAAGCATTTCAGGGAAGTTAAAGTTTCTAGAACCCTCTGGTTAGATTTCTATTCTTAGGAAAAAATACTTTAGGAAAATCTATATATGTGTAGCAGCATTTGTAATTGTAATAAACAGAAACAACATAAATGTCCTAATAAGAGAAGGGATTAGATAGGTAATAGCACATTCTCATAATGGAATACATGCAAGAGTTTAAAACATAGGTACATATTTATATATTCATAGCTCATTCTTTTTTTATTTTTTATTTTTGAACAACCTTACAAGATTTTAACAAAATAATATAAAATGTGTATATATTCTGGATATTGCAATTATCCCCAGGAGTGCCCCCCTCCAATTACCCTCCCTTATCCCACCCTTCCCCTTCCCACTATATCTCTAAAAAAAGTATTAGGTTGTAAAGCATTACATCTTATCTGGGTTTAACACATGCTAATAGACCAACTTTCTCATTGTCCAGGGTCTAGTCCCTACCTCCACAGATGAGTGGAGACAATCGACCCTTAGATCTCTGGGTTAAGCTGATTTTGCTCATCATGATG
>PVKS010004817.1:24735-90078 GCA_004027875.1 Aplodontia rufa
ATCATTGTTTCTAATTGCTGTGTAATATTCCATGGTATAAATGTACCACAGTTTTTGGATCCATTCTTCCAGTGAGGGACATCGGGGTTGTTTCCATAGCCTAGCAATAGTAAATTGTGCTGCTATGAACATCGATATTGCTGTGTCACTGTAATGTGCTGATTCTAAGTCCCCTGGAAAGATACCCAGGAGTGGAATACATAGCTCATTCTTTAATTTGTGTTTTACTTCTATTTTATACATACGCTATTATATACACATGGATACATGTATGTCTACATACATGCATATTCATATACACATTCATACAAATATAGACATACATACACATATGGTGTGGGTATATATTATATAAAGGTATCTTGAAAATAGCAAAACACAAATTAAAGAATAAGCTAAGACTACATTCATATATTTTCAAGATTCTCTGAAATGTTTTTTCCACTGATTCTATATAAATGCATTCATGTATTATATTTTCAATATTTATACACACAAGATATGTATATCTATGTACATAATATATACAGATGTATATAATATATACAATGTATGTGTACATATATATACATAGACATGTATTTTTATATTTTTAGGAGATCTTGAAAAATAATAAAAGTAAAACAAATTAAAGAATGAGCTATCAATTATTGTACCATTTTGAGAACATAAGAAAGCATATATTGCAGTATTAAACATTGTTTACAGATAAAAGTAGTAAAATATTAAAACTTGGAAAGAAAAGATACAAAACGTGAGGATGAAGTTTTAATGTGATTGAAAAAAGGTATAAAGGGGTCTTCAAATTTAAACCTTTCCTTTCTTAAAAAGAAAAAAAAATCTGCATTAAACATGACAAAAAATCCATATTTGTCAAATGAGGCTCAAGATTCAATGCTATGAACTGAAATGTGTCCCCTCAAATTTACGTGTTGAAACCCAAATGCCCAATGTATTGGTATTTAAAGAAGGGACCTTTCGGGGATAACTAGGTTAACATGAAGTCCTGAGTGTGGGCCTTTGGAATGGAACTAGCACCCTTACACTAAGAAGAGATGTCAGAAACTTTGCTGGCTTTCACTCCCATGTGAGGACACAGCAGGACGTGGCTATTTGTAAGCTGGGAAAAGATCCCACACTGGAACTCCACCATGCTGCCACCCTGAACTCAGACTTTCAGGCACTAGATCTCTGAGAATATACATATCAATTGCTTTAACTACCCATTATATGGTATTTTGTTATGGCTGCTTGAGCTTACTAATGCAGTGATTCTTGTATTAGTCTTAATATAATACTTATATTTAAAAATTATCTTTTCTTTAATTCGTTGTCATAAATATCAACATCATATTGAACAAAAAGTACACTAAAACAGAATATTACACTTTTAAAAGGAAATTAAAATATATAATTAAAAGGTATTCTTCAAAATTAAATCAACTTACAACTATTAAGCACTGTAAAATTCTTGTAATCCAGAACTGCAAGATCATCCCTAGTACATAGCTCCTGACTTGCCATTTATCTATGCTTAAGGTTTCTTATATTTAAAAAGTACATAAATTAAACAGAAATTATAATTCCTAGGGAATAAATTCCACAAACCAACATTCTTCTGAAATCCCATAATAAAGAGACAAGTCTAAAACAGTAAAATATTTCTTTCCAGGTGTTTGTCTATCAGCAAGTTTTCCAACTTCTAACGCTAATATGAGTAGCACAGACCTCTTGGCCTAATGAAGCCATTCTCTTAATATCCTCTTTACACCAATTATTAATTCTGGTCTCTCAATCTGTAATTAAGCTCCTCCTTTGCTGCCTTCATAATCCTTCTTCCCTAATCTTCCTTTTGATCTTTCTGTACTAAACAAATACACATGACAACTTTCTTCTTTGCCTCTTCTGGGCTAATATTGCTGAACAGGGGATCACTCTTACTTTATAGCAGTCCCAAGAGGTGTACTTCAGCTTCTTCATGACAAGTGATGCTTTTGATTTATAGTCCTCCATCTTTAATTCATGTACCAATAAACTACTATTGTTAGAAAACTATATGTAGATTATGGGCCTAGATAGAATTTCTAAAGATGAAGATTTCAGGAAAAATCTAAAAAGGAAAGTGTGCCTCCAAGAAAGAATGAAAAATTCTTTCCACCTTTTTAAACATCATATGCGTTCATACTTCCCCTAACTTTCCAAGTGTGTTAATTCAAATTGGTCTCCTAAGTGTTCCCTCCTGTTGGTAGCATTTGGCTAAATAATAAAATGAGCAGCTGCCTCAGAGCATTTGCTAATGCTTCCTTCCCCCAGAGGAGATTAGTACAAATTTAAGTTTGTACAAATTTAAGTGTTAAGCCCCACCTGAGGCATGATGGCCTCTGTTGGTTTTTGGCAAGTTCAGATAATTGCTACAAAAATAATTTGCTTTTATTTGTATAATACAGAACTATACCAACCGTATTTGAACTGTATTATTAACCTACTTTACAATAAATATTGTTTATTTATGGCGTTGGACATGTGGTATCTATTAAGTAACATCTCCAAGAATGAGAGCTACTTACTTGTTAAGTGGAAACCAAAATGTCAAAAAGTAATTTGGCAGAATGTAAAAGTATATGGCAAATGTTGACAGGCTTACTGAAGTTATCAAAAGATGCAGATTACCTAGGCATTAATAAAAAGAAATAATAATAGTATTTCTGGGACCACTATGGAAAGATTTCAACATCACTTCACACAGCATGACATATGCAAAATTTCCTGGTGCAGTTAAGATTTCAATTATAATGCAATACAAGTTTTATTAGATATTTAGTAACATTGAAAAAATTAAAAAAATAATGAATGATTCATAAAACAGGGACATTGATTCCATGAGATCATCTAAATTTAAGAAGAAAGAATTAACATTTATATGTATATGTGAAAAAATAGCACTTTGTTTTTTTATATTTAATGCTATATCTCATTTATCTTTAAAAAGGGTATGAGATGGTCTAGCCTCAATATAATGCAAAGCACATTAAGTTTCATGTTAATCATCAGTAATCATTTAATAGAGGAGAGTCTTGAATACTTTGGACTGAGGTTAAAAGTGATATTTTACTGCTCCAAAAGAGAATAGTTGTTTAGCATCTCATGAGACATCATATCCAATACCAGACACATTTACATATTCACCTCTAATTCCACACCCCTCCAAACTTGAGCAAGAATTTCCTACAGGAAATTGTTTTGCATAGTTCAACCATATCATTCAGTGTGGGAGAATGATGGAAACCAACAACATCAAAATAGTGTTGGAACACTGATAAGTAATAAAGATTTTCAAGATATGTACCACTTTGTCCTCAGTGTGGCAGAGTATTATGATACTAATGCCAAGACTGAAAGTAATTTGAAGAAGTCTACCAATCTAGCTATGGATAAGTAGAAGAAAGAATTAAAAAAAAATAAAAATCACAAATTTGGATCTTTAATTCTCTAGCTGGCCAATTTTCATTGATGAATCATAATATAAGATATTGCATTTCTCTTATTCAATCAAACTGACTTGAAAATTGAGTTTCCACCCTGCAAGTCTGGGAGATGATTTTCCTTGAAGTATTTTTGAGGCTCCTCTGACACAGAGTGCTACCAAAGTGCCAGTAAGATGTCTGTATGGTCGTATGTTGATAGTTGACACTAGCAGTCATAGAGTCCTGATGTCCCAGTGCTCTCAGGAACCCTGGTGCTGTTGTTTTTTAAGGTGTCTTTGAAAAAGATGGGTCTCTGGGAGTTATTTCACAGCAGTGTACCAGAAGCTTATGTGAGCTATGGATCTCTGTCAATCACAGGGGTCACAGGAACACCCCACATTTTTTTTCTTCCCAAAGGCACAGCTCTCTGTTCTACCCCCATAGGATTTCAAAGTTAGGTTGTCACTGACTTCAGTGATAATCTACACTTTACAGCTTATATTTCTTCCTAAAAAACCTGTTAAGGAAGGGAGTGAGAGAGAGCCATCTGCTTAGAATGAAGGGATGCAGAAATTGGTAGAGAAACAAAACATTGCCACAAAATGAGTAAACATTATAAAAAAGTTATGGGAAGACTTTATTTTTAGTGTTACCTGAACTGAAATGTGCAAGATATATTGTCATGACTTTTCAAAGCAACCCATTCTAAGAAGTCATGAAATAAATGATAGGATTTATTCCCCAGGCACTTTTCATCAGTTTCCTTTTAACTCAAGCTAAAATTAATGATATCACACTCTAGACTCCCCACTCCCACCTCCTCCTATCCAAACATTTCTCTCTTACCTATTCTGTGTTGATGATTACACTACCAAGACAAGTCCTGAGATTGGTACCTAGTGTTGGTACAAGCTGGAGTTTGTTCTTGGCTCATTCCTTCCAGAGTCAACTGGTGATGTGCTTGCTAGAGACTCGGTTACTGGTTCCTACTCTTTCTATTTTTGCCCTCTAATTTTTTTCAATCAGCATTTATGGTATTTGGGCTGACTCACAGCACTTCCTCCAGAGCCTTCTCTCAAGGAATCTGCCTGACTACAAGCTGGTTTCCGTTTGTTCATCCTGTGCAATCCCACAGGAGAATCCAGATAAAGCTCTCTTTGCTTTGGGGGTGTATTTCTCAATAATTTTCATTCTTTTTTAGTTTAGATAGGATTAAGGTCATAATATTCAATTTGCCATTTGCAATCTGCTAAAATCTCTATTCTCTGATCTTATCTTCTTCTTGCTCTTCTTTAAAAGCAAAAACTCCCATCAATTCAGGCATTTAACTTATAGAACCCTCTATGCCACAGGTCCCCCATCTCACTGTTTTCATGGAAATTATTTTTCTGGGATATGGTAGACTTCTTGCACATATGGGGAAATCCTCAGTATTCTCTAAATATAGGTCAGGGCATAACTTCTCCAAAAAGTGCTTCACAACTTTTTTAGAGGGGTTGGTATCTCTTGTCAAAAACTCTAAGATTTGCTTTCCTATACCATTCATAGATTCCTTGAATAGACACTTGTTTTAGACTTCCTGTAATTGCTCTTATGTTTGAATTCATTCATATCATTAATGAAGTTTTACCTATGAGTCTATAATCTTTTTGGTGAGACTGTGAATTTTGAGTCTGAGGCTCTTTTTCTTTGCGGGCCTCACACAGAGCTGTGCACAGCCTGTGAAACTGTGTCATCCTGCCAATAATATGTGTGAAGTGAATGAACAGGCACATCTCAGCCAGGTGACTATGGTAGAAAGCTTAGGGAAGAAAATGTTTCCAGTGTGGATTAACAGAATGAATTGTTTGATCATATTGAAATATACTCATCTTGATTCCCTTATAATTTTTACATAGCAATATTTTAAAATGTGTTACACTAATATGCATACACTTGTATATATGTTTGTGTGTGTGCATATGTTTCAAAGTAGCTCCTATTATAAATAAAATGGCTAAGTATGTGCCCTAATTTTTGACAGCTAGAGAAAGGAATCTCACATTCTCCTGGAATAGAAAAAATGATAATTCAACTAGGGGATGTCTTTCCTCCAAGAGAAGCAAAAACAATCTCTCCAACAACTAAAAGTCAATTTAATTTTTAAAAATATTCTATGTGAATATAAAGTATATTTGAATCACTCATTCACAAAAGCGTTAAAACTCCAAAGACTTGGTTTTGCTCTCTAGAATGGCACCATCACATATTTCTGCTCCAGAATAATTGTATGGATGTATCTGGCAGCTAAACAACATGAAAGGGTGGGTGCTGAGCCTCTGGCAGCTGGCCCAGTATTTAACCCTGCTGTTTAAGGCCATAAAATAAGCACAATTTAATCTTCTCAAATAATTTGGTCAGAGACTGTGATTTCTGCAGAAAATAACTTCAAAGGAGACAGGCAACTTAGTTGATGCTTGTTTAAGTGCCTGAGTGTCAATGTCTTCAGAAATAGGAAGCAAAGACCTCAAAGCCTGTGGCACATTCTCAGTATTAGACTCTAAGTTGATGTGTAGACTGATCTTTTGAATTTCCCTGGTGGTAGGGATTTGCTGGAGTTGAGATAATTAAGAGATAATATCATCAAATTAAAAAGTCATTATAAGTGAATAGATTGTATTTTCATATTAATGAAAAAAAACTTTGATATGGGGAACAAAAATCAGAATATAAATTAAAGTTTGCTGTGACCTGAAGTGGAAAATCATTTCTCTAAAGTCACTTTCCACCATAACCTCACTGAATACAATTACATGGGTCCAAAATTCAGATTGCATTATTTTGCTTCACAGTAACATGGGGACTTATAAAAAACTGTTAGTTTTTTAAACAATCAATCTGTTTTGAAGAATAGCATGTGATTTATTTCAATTACACTGCTACTCTTATGTGGAGACATATTCTACAGAAAGCAACTGAGCTCCTGTGACCAAAGCAAAGAATACTTTTCAGATTAAGAAAACCAAGCTTGAAGTAGTCTACCATAAAGGATACTGTTGTCAGTTACCTGAGACATGATTTATAATTAAAACTTGTCTTGTTTTGATGAAAAAAAAGCTAGAAGATCAAAAATTCCTTTTTCCCAATGAATTTATTTGTCAAATTATAGACAAAAAAGTGTTTCTACTGTATTGAAATTGCTTATAATTTCAATAACAGAAAAAAATTTACCTCTCTTTACATGATTATTATGGATCAAGAAAGATATGCTCCCTTAATGTTTTTTTTAAATTAAGAACTCTAAGGTTATTTCTCTGTCCTCAAATTAATCCATCATCTGTTGTGCAAAAATTCTATATTGTCTCCTTTCATTGTACTTTCAGATGACATCTTTTAATACTTTTATCAGTCCCAGGGTCTTAAGGAACTCAGCTTACTTCTGTGATTTTCATTGTTTTGATCTTTCTCCTGCATGTTCATGGTTCATCCATATTTACTTTCTTCCCTACCAAAGGTGGATCCCATGATTTCTCCTAACACCACCCTGATTCCTTGCACCTTGAATGTTCTATGCTACACATTTTAGTTTGTCAATTTTACCTCTGGCTTAGCATATATAGTTCCTTCTTGTTACTTTTCCCTGGCTTCATTGATACCCAGGGAAATATCATGTACTAATAAATGCCCTTACATAATATGACATCTTCTTGAGCAATCTTTATCCTAATTCCAGTTTCACCCAACAATTTTCCAGGTGTTTACATTGTTCTCAGTTCTATAACATTCACTCACTGAAAATTATCTCTTCTTAACCTCAGGGATAAGGATCTGGATTATCTCATGAGGAGAGCCACCTAGATCAAGAGAACATTCAGTCAAGAAAGAAGGTATTTTAAATGGTAGTGGAGAAGAGAATATGTATTAATTTCTCTCCTAAAGGTGATCCACTGAAAAAAACCCCAGAATAAAACCTAATATTTTGTGATTCCTCAATACAGTAGAAACCATTTTCTTGGGGATTGATATCAATCACCCTGACCAGCATGGTGACATGTTTGTTTTTCTTGCGGTCTTTGGCAATAGGAGACAAAAGTAACTGTTTGGTAGCTGTAGCTCAGAGTTCAATGAAACTATCATTTTCTCTATTGACAGAACAATTCTCTTTTGCAAACTAGAATGACTCAACCCACACAACCTAAGTCTGTGGCAATGAGAAGCAGTTTCCTAAGTGTGTCACTGGGAGAAATAGTAACTGGCAACATTTCAACTTGTACTGGTTTCCAGTCACATGCATGCAACTTGAGGACAAAGCACCATGTAATAGAATGTGATTTAGAGTGCACGCTCAGTCCTAAGAATGGTAAAGTCCTGGGGTATGGGACTTCTTTCCCTTACAGGGTATTAATTTCAAACTTGTGTCTTTAAAAGACCCAGATACTGTCCGTCCAGTCTAGTGGTTTCTGTGTGGTTTTGTACAGGCAAAAACCAGTAGATTCCCTTGGTCATGTGCCTGCTGCCACAACTACTTTTATGCAATTATCTGAATTAGTTGGTATATTCAGGTAGAAAAAATACTCTTAAGCCTTAAGATGGCTGAGCTAGACAAGGCTGTGCAGGTGTGAATGCCAATCCCAGAGTAAGCCATATGTGTTGGTTACAGTCCCAGTGAACTGCTGCACCTTTCAATATAAAAGGGCCTAGTCCAGTTAATCAAGAAGGTGATTAGTTTCTTCAAGAGACAATGTTGTAAGAGAGTCCAGGCTTGTTCCTTTTGCTGGCAGTTTGGAGTTCAGCAGTGGTGATTCACTGAGTGACAATCACTGACATTGATGAGTGAACATCCATGTTGCAGAGCCCATGCTTGGCATACGTGGATGCACCCATCATGTATCCATGGCACCAGCAGTGGAGTAGCTGAGGATGGAGGTTGGGCAAAATTACTGGCCAAGTCATTTTATGAACTTGGTGGTTAGTTCCTGTTCAGCAGACATTGTACATGAGCTCAGCTTACTGGTAGGGTTTAACTTTATTATTGCATTTAAGAAAATCCTCTGACTGGAGCTGTAGCAAATCAGGCATCTATTTCAGCTAATATCAATGTAATATGCCAATTGTTTACATTAGTGAAGGGCATTCTCCTCCATCAGTTGGTTGTTTCCTCAAGGCAATAGGTGAGGCAGAAAAAGTTAGGCAGTTCAGTGTAGGCAGAACAATGTGGGTTAATAAGGAGAAAATTAACTGATGGTCATCTTTCCTGACAGGGCAAAGACATCCCCCAATGCTAATGAGGGTCTGATGAGATAGGCTCAGATGCAGACACTCCCTGCTGCTAAGGAAGGAACCACATTCTTTCTATTGGCGCCTAAGACATGGATCAAAGAGCCTAAGGCATGGATCAAAGACTGGACCAGAATTCCCCACACCTGTATCCTAGGTACAGGAGCAGGGAAGCAGTGACCAATCAAGGAGAGGTTGTCATATAAAAAGGGCAAAGCTCACTGCCTCATGGGCTCTGTCTCCTTCCCCAACTCTGGGGGAAGTCTGCTCTTTTCCCTATGCTTTACTTTCTATAATAAAATTCATCTACTACGTTTCCCTCAGTGTCCCTTGGTTTCATTCTTCGACTCCAAGAGGACACCAGTCTGACATCCACACCATAGTTTCACTCAAGGGTGATCTGCTGGGTGTACAGTGGTACATGACATGAAGGTCTGAGCCATCTGCCTATCCAACTTGCTTTTTTGTCTCTATCTCTGCTCATGTCTGATTTTGGATATATCACTTCCATCTTATGACAAATTATTGCTAGGTCCATCTGACCATACAACTTAAGTAATCTGGGAGGACACAGTTCATGATAGCCATCTCTGGAGTCTTCACCCCTTGATATCATGTGGTTAGAAACTCTATGCCTGCCAGGGACCAAATACAAACAAGGAATATTGGTAGGTACATAGTTCTTTGCAACCAAATACTGTGGCCTTGCTCCAGAACCACAAGAATCAGTATTTTAATATTTTTACCAAAGATTCTTCTCATCTCATATATACAATTTCAATGTAATTGATTTACTTGGCAATGTAAATGTGTTTACAATCATTATCTTGAGTAGGGATCCACAAGCTTTCACAGAATGTCATAGGTGTTTACTTCATGGCATAGAAATATTCATAATCCCTGCACATTTTAACATCCCCTTTTTTCTTTCAACCTAGAATCTATTAAATTCCATATGTATTTTTATCTACTTTTTGTTAGCTCAGTATTTCATACTCACGCTCATTGACATTTCCTTCTTAAGTGTCCCATTCTACTAAAACAAGCTTATTCCTTTGGATCTTCTTCTTTAAAGGCTAATCTTTCATAGATTTTCTTTACTAATCTTTCATCCTTCTTTAATTTTATTTTCTTCTCTGGATTATCTCACTTACTCTCCCTGGTACAAATACTATAAATATTATAACACCCAACAATATATGCAGGCCCACAATACTTATCTAATAACATTCTGAAATCCATGAAGTTCTTATTTTATACATAATCCATTGGCAGCAGAGCCTCCCCTGAAATTACAAAAAATAATTATTTATCTCGTATCCTATGATTGTCACACATAACTTGTATTTTTGTTTATTATAAGGTGCTGCCCATATAAAAGAACTCCTTTGATAGAATTTAACATACTAGTTTTTAAAGTCTGAAAAACTATAAAATTGGAAAAGTAAGAGGTTATAGATCTATTTCCAGCCAGATACAGAGAATGATCCAATTGTTTTCTGAGCACCCAAGATTTCAATACAATTGCTTTGCTCTTCTCATTTAGCTACTGAGTCTCCACTAGCTTTCCTAAGGCTATCCATTGCTTCAACCACATCAGTCTAGGTTCCTGCATACACTCTAATGTCCCACACCTCTGCCACTGGGGAACAAGTGCTCATGTGCTGTTCTTTTAATGTCAACATATCTCAGGGAATTTTTCCTTAGCTTAACAAATTAGAGTTCATGAATGTCATTTGGAGACACTTCTGGGTCCAATAATTAGAGTTGAAAATTCTTACCACACTGAATTACAAAATGCACCTCCTAGTATTTCTTATACTTCTACATGAGGAGTTCCATGAGTGGAGGGACCATGCCACATTCCTACAATCTAACATGATGCCCGGCTCTGTTTTCTATAAGTATTTACCGGATAAATCCATCATCTTTCCAGTTCGCCTCAATGTCTCCTGTTGCATTGTCAATTTCTGTTAATTTGCACTAACAGATATCTTGTCTTCTAAGCAGAAAGCTTTCATCTCTTTTCATATTTTTCTCTTTAATTTTCACATCATTCACTAATTCATCTTGTCTGATAGACCCCACTTCCTAAGACGTTCTCCCTCCATCCTCTCTTTTCTGTTCTCTACACCGATACTATATGCCCTGATTTATTTCTTATACAGTTTTTTTAAAATACCTTTCTGGTTCTCTATCTGTAAACTCATTTCCTATGTAACCTATTATCATTTGAAATGAATAGCTCAATTATGTTGCATGCTAATTTTCTAAGTTCCAAATGACTAAACTTATTGTATAATGTTCAAAATTTTTAGCATGGTAGAAATGTCCTTGATGATTTGTTCCCAATTTATTATTCTGGCATGCCATTGTGTCCAACCCAAAGTGTTTTGCTTCCTGTCACCTTCTCAAATGACATTTGTAATTTATACTTCTGTGACTTGAATTCTCTTGTTCTTTCTGGAATATAAGTTTTCATATTGGCTCATGCCATGTTCTCCCCAGGTTAAACATTCAGCCTAAATGTTCAACATTTTAAGAATCTTCTCCAAGCAGAACTACTTTCTCCCACATCTGTGTTATGGTCCATACTTATCACATAAAAAGTACATATTACCTAAAGGCAAGAATGCAGACTGATATAATTTTATAGCCTGAATACAAAAAAAGAAGTTTATATTATTTTTTTAAAGAAAACTATATTTCCACATGATTTATGTTATCCATTGTAATAAAATAATATAACAAATATCATATTCTAACATCATTTGCTCTATTAAGAGAACAAAATGATGCATATAGGAATCTAGTAGTATTTTAAAATATCTTAAGAACTTCATTCCTGTAAATGTGTTTAACATTAGCAAATTTTAGTAAGATTCAGTACTTTGATAGATTAAATTATCAAAATAGCACATTCATTTTTATATAAATGAATAGCCTTCTAATAAATTCAATATCCATTATTAAGCCCAAAATACATGTAGTTCTTTAGCAATGTTAAAGTATTTTCCTATTACAAGCTGCTATAAAAGTATACTTTAGAGTAAAATATGAAGTTTAACTAGAATTAAAGTCAAAATTAAGATGAGTATCTTAATTAGTATTATTGCACTAATACATTGGGAAATGAAAAGAAAAACCAACATAAAGGACAAAACAGAATTTTAATTACTTATACATAGTATAAATTTGTTTTAACAGGTTATTAGAGGGACTGGAGAGATGACTCTACTGTAGAGTAATTGCCTGGTATGCATGAGGACTTGGGTTTGATCTCTAGCACCACATATGCAACTAAGTGGAGGAAAAACAAAAACAAGCTGAAAAACTTAAACAATTATTTCTCTCTCTCCTAAAAAATTATTAGAAATTATATCAAATTTCATTAAAGTGGTAGCTTGCAAAAAATTATATTTCTACATCAATACTAACTACATAAAAATAATCTATTTTCAAAATTGGTAAAAGTATAACTAAACTTCAAAGAAAATGGATAAAAGTCAACATGAATATGATTATAAAGTTTTATTGAGAGATAAAGAGATCTTGAATACAAATATATGTTGAATTTACAGATAGCATTTTAATAAAATATTTTAAAATACCAATCCTTCCTAAATGAATAGGAAAATTCAATGCATCATCCCATGAAGGCAGACTTTTTTCTCTCTCATTGTTTTCAAAAGTAAAACCAGAAAGTTCTTTGAAATACAAGCAACATGTGTTACCTACTTCTACATAACATTTAATATTGTCATACAGTGATTAAAAACATTCAATATTGATGTGGAAATAAACATATCAATACCACAAAATGAATAATTTAAAAATAGATGCAAGGATTCTCTACACTGCTTTCCAGAGGGGCTATACCAGTCTGCAGTTCCACCAACAGTGTGCTAGTGTGCCTGTCTCTCCACAACCTCTCCAGCATCTATTATTGTTTATTTTCTTCATTTTTGCCATTCTGACTGGCATGAGGTGATATCTTAATATAGTTTTCATTTGCATTTCTCTGATTACTAGTGATTTAGAGCACTTTCTCATGTATTCATTGGCTTGATCAACGTCCTCTGGTGAGAAGACTCTATTTAGCTCTTTGGCCCATTTATTGATCGGGTTGTTTGTGTTTTTGTAGTTGAGATTTTTGAGGATTTTGTAGATTATGGGTATGAGGCCCCTATCAGAGGAATCAGCCCACCATATGATCCTGCTATTCCTCTCCTGGGTATTTTTCCAGGAGATTTAGAATCAGCACATTACAGCAACATAGCAATATCTGTGTTCATAGAAGCTCAATTTACAATAGCTAAATTATGGAAACAACCCAGATGTCCCTCACTGGATGAATGGATCCAAAATCTGTGGTACACATGTACCATGGAATTTTACTCAGCAATTAGAAACAATGATATTGTAGCCTTTGAAGGTAAATGGATGGCTAGGGAAGAAATTATGCTGAGTGAAATCAGCATAAACCAGAGAACCAAGGGTCGAATGTCTTCATTCATCTGTGGAGGCTGGAGCTAGACCCTGCCCATTGAAAAAGGAGGTCTAGTATTATGTTTTAAATCCGGATGAGGTGTAATGTCATACAACCTAAGACATTTGTAGAGATGTTTTGGGAAGGGGAGGGGGAGGGATAAGGGAAGGTAATTGCAGGGGGGCTCTTAGGGGTGAATCTAATTTTCAGAATCTACATATATATTATATTATTTCGTTAGAAGCTTGTGTGATTGTTCAACAAGTAAAATTCTGAATAAATAAAAAAAGCAACTGAGGACAGAAAAAAAATAAAAATAAATGCAAACATATATAGGAAAATAATATGCATCAAAGTTGACATTTCTATGTAGTCTAGATCATTCATCTACAGTATTGGACCAAGTGTCCCATTTGGGAGAAAAAAAATTAAATATACTTGGAAAATAAACGTGACAGCTACTTCCCTGCCACAAAGTAAATTCTTAATGAATTTCAAATTTGTAAATATGTTAAAGATAAAAAAATTTACTATAGGAAATAATTTGTAAATATCTTTCATCTTTGATATAGAGAAGCTTTTCAAAGTCTTACAAAATTAAAAAACTACAAATGAAAAACAATTTTAAAATGTAAAATATGCAAACTAAAAGAAAAATCCCTTAACAAGTTTATAAGATAAATGTATGATAAGCCAAATTATTAATAATTAAAATAGGGTAGAAGTCCTACAAATCATAACATAAGCAAAGAACAATACAAAAGAAAATTAGGCATGTTTCTCGCATTGGCATTCATTACTTTAGCCAACCTATCTTCCATCTTACATGTTATTTGTACACTCTTGAACAATTACAGCTTAAATTTTCTTTTCATTATGTTATTAAATCAGCAATTATTGAATATAATATTAAAAATATATATATATATTTGGAAGATTATCTCTTATTTTAGAACAGATCCATAATTAAAATCTCTATTTTTTTTTTTTTTTGGCACAGGGATTAAACCCAGAGGCACTTCACTACTGAGCCTTTTCCCCAACCCTTTTTCTATTTTATTTTGAGACAAGGTCTAAGTTACTTAGGACCTCACTAAGTTGCTGAGGCTGGCTTTGATGAGCTAGAGGCTGGCTTTGAACTAGTGATCCTCCTGACTCATCCTCCCAAGCCACTGGAATTACAGGCATGTGTTACTGCATTTGGTATCTAAAAATTCTTAATATATGAATTAAATTAAAAAATGAAAAATCTTAATTTGGTAAGGTTCATTCTAAATACAAAAAAAGGTAAATTATGAAGTTTATCTGGTGTACTTGAACCTTGGAAATATGTGCCCAATACCTAATTTAGAACAATTGAAAATGGATTATAAAATTCATGTTGAATGTGAGATCTCCTTATGTATGTGTTCAGTAAAAAGACTATCTTAATAATACTTTCTGCTTTTTGTGGCTTCATTTGGAGTTAATTATATATATTTAAGGTTTCCCAGACATAGCATTTATACATCTTATAAAACTTAAATAATTTTCATTTTACATAAAGTCACAAGGAAAAAATTCTAAAATATCAAAAATTCTGAAACCTAAGCTGATAATAAAAATTATGGCAAGATATGCATATGTACACATTTGGAGTTTCTGTTATAGAGTTGGAGGTTACAAAGTAAAATATATATTATTTTTATTTCTTTTTTTTTAAGGAAAGAAGGGATAGTGAGAGAGAAAGAGAAAGAGAGAAGCAATTTTTATTTAGCTTTTCATGTGGCCCTCATTCCTCAGACACTTCATTGTGTACGTGGTGCTGGGGTTCAAACTCACCTACTCTTGCATGCCAGGCAAGCACAGTAACTGCTGAACCACAACTCCAGTCCTTATTTTTACTTCTTATTCAATTATACATTCACCTTTATATATATGTATACACACATACATACACACATGCATGCTACTTTATATACGTATGTGTGCGTTTATGTATAATGTAACTATATATACACATATAACATGCACATAGACACATGTGCCTAACACTGCATCACTTGGACTGTAGAACCAAAATACCACCTCTCAACCACCCTCCCTTTGTAGTTTAAAGGCATGGTTGCTCCATTCTTTAGTAAGGTTATTTTTTAATTTTGAATCATTTCCTCTAGATTTCCATGGTAAAATATATTTTTAATATTTATATTAAAAATACTGAATGGCTTTATTAGCTGCAAGCTATAAATGCCACAAAACAGATTTGGAAATTGGAACATACCCAACGTAAATGGTTACCAACAGTGAATGGGAAGGCACACACAACAGGGCAGTAAAGCCACCACACAATACAAGGAAAGTCATTAAGGGGCCTGGAAAAGCATCAAGATGGCTGGCCTCTTTGTAGTTTCAGCACAAAGACTGTGCCCCATTTCTAAATATTTTCCCTGGTGGGGAGTAACGGCTGGAAAACAATCCCAGATGTATTCGTTTGTGTAACTATTTGCTTCTTGTAGCATATAGGCATGGAAAAATTATTGAAGGCTTCAATTCTGGACTTGTATTTTTTTAAATGTCAGGCTTTTGAAAAATAGCACCATTTTTCTTTAAAACCGTTCATTTACCTGGAATGTTGGCCAGCAGGCCTATAATATGGACTTGGTTTTGTTAAGATTGAAAAAATGCCCAATGGCAAAGGAGAAATGGGCAATTTTAGTGGATAAAACTAAATATGAACCCAAACTCAGTTGAGCAAATTGTCCAAAAGAGTGAAAAACAGTATTTTTACAATTCTAAGCCAGCCAAGAAATTCTAGAGCCTTAAAAAAAAAAAAGATAAATTTAGTGAAAAAAAATTTCTGGAAAATATTCTTTAAAGATTCTGAAAGCAGAGTATTTAAAATGAAATTAAAGACAGTATTGACATACACTCATGCTACTTTTTTTCTTAAAAGCACCCTCTCATTGAAGATAATTCTAGATTTTGAGATAAGAGCTCCAAAAGTAAAAATTCATTTTTTATGAATTAATTTAAAAACATACATATATATTTTATACATTTATAATTATTTAAAAATTGTTAATAAGTTCATTTAGTTTTTAAAGCTTTAAACATTTATATGTTTTAAATTAATGGAGTCTCTCTAAATCTCTCTCTATATATATATTTATATATATATATATAATATGGTCCTACTTCTGAAAATGGTCTGTTAAGTATTAATTCTGCTTTCTACATTTGAATACAAGTTAATTTTTAAAGCAGAGTCTGTAGTAAGTGGGGGTGTGTGCCAAGAAAGAGAAAAATTATGATCGGTGTCCTTTTCACTTCATTAGACTTTTTGTTTTAAAGCATATCATCTAAACAATTAAACAAAATGAACAAACTTTTTTGTAAGTATTCTAGTACTAAAAACATGTTGGTTTTTGTTGTCTTATAATTAGATTTTTTTTAGAATGTAAAAGAATGTGTTAGAATCCATCATCCATTTTATAAATATTAAATGAACACTACAGTTTTCTAGGCATGGTCTAGCAACTGGGATTTCAACAATGGAGCAAAATCTCAGTACATCATTCCTGCAAGGTGCTGCTTCTGAAAAACAATGAGTCATACTCCTGATCATTTTAGGAAGACAATCTGAGAGAAGAGATAAAATAGATGTTTTTATTCGTATACCTCCAAATGGTTTAACAAGCGTTATGTCAACCCCTGCATAATTCACATATAGGGTTCATCACCTGGGCATGTGGAATTGATATTCTGTGCCCTGGAGGAGAAAGGTCCCTGACTCAAATGATCTGCTTTGAGATACATGACTAGCCACATGAGGATGACACCAGAGAAAGGGATTGGATTAATTTCAAACAAAAATATGGAACTCAATCTAAACTATGGAAACTCACCTCAGTCTGATTTATTGCTTTCTTCAGACCATTGAAGCTGCAAATAAAATTTATGAGGGAAGAGTGATAAATTAGGATTGTATAAAGGCATAATTTTAGGCTTTATGTTGCTTGTACAGTTAGATTTTAACACACAAAATTGGGAACATAATATGAGCAAGTTAATGAAATCAACTCAGGGCTGACATGTAAAAACATTTTTTTTTAACAATCAGCTTCATTGACAACTTACAGTTTCAAAAAACCTATATTAATTATATTCAATGAACATGAAAAATTTAGAAACGTTCATAAATGCACACAATAGAAGTTCATTGGTCTTGGAATATTTGGGGGGGTGGGAAGTTGCCTTTAAAGTTAAAACTATAAAATTACCACATAATAAAAGGCTGTGCTTTGAACACTAATTTCCCATTTTTTAAGTAAAAAATAAGCCTCTTTCCCATGATTATGCAGGTAAAATATATGAACTTTCTTTGGTTTTATTGAGATGGGTTTTAAATATTTTTGATTCTACTGCTCTCTTCCCTTTGTTTGATTTTCATTTTACTAAAATGCATTAGTATCAATAAGGCATTATGTCTATAAAGATTCCTACAGCGTTTTAATTGAGAGTAAATTGCCTTCAATAAATGGGGCCTCCTACAGCCTGGAAAGCTGGCCCACCCTAGTGGCTGGGCACAACTGCTCGTTTGAAGAGTTAAACCAAGGCACGATAGCCCACTTTGTCAGCTGCCTAGAGGGAAGTTGTCAAGTCTGGGACCCTGCTGCTTTATTCCTATAACTGTGTTTTAGAAACACCTCACAAGTGGAATTGTGGTTGCCTCATCCAGAAAATGTGGAAAGGATTAATGTGGCATGTAAAACAAATCACTCCTGAGCTCAGCTGAGAAAGTGGGTATTAAAAGCACTCCAGTCAAAAGAGCTTTAGTGAGAGGGTCACGGTGATATACAGTCAGCACATGTTGGGCTGGTAATGCTGCAGGGTGTTTGGAAATGGTAATGGTCCATGGGTGTAAAGTCTTTCAAGACCTCTTAAAGGCACATGTGTTTCTTGAGCGTGTTCACCAAACAAGGACCTGTTATGGGTTAGATTCACTGAAGCTTTTAAACTTTATTGATTGGTTTGTGGGATTCCAGGTTCACTTACTGCTTAAAAAATGTTGATAAACATAGGCAAGAATCCCACTTTAATCTTAACCTTATGAATCAATAAACAATGTAGGATGTTGCCTCCTCATCGATTACAGTACACACTATTTATTTTTATTATGGAAGTGTTTGCTAGTTTTCAGAGTTAATGGGCAATATATCTATGTTATTCTTCTAAATCCAGGTGCTTTGTAGATTTATTTTGAGGAGGGAAAAGGGAGAGACCGAAGATTTCTTGCTATTTGAAATATGAACCATAACCTTAATAAAAACTTGTGGGTTTCAAGTTGAGAGAGAACAAATAAACCTGCTAAGTGTAATTTCATAAACTGAAACGATTTTCCTTGGTATTTCCACTTTTGGAAAAATTCATTCAGATCTCACATTATAATGCAAATATCTTATTAGAGCCAAAGTTGAATGAACTTTTAAAGAGAAAAGAATTATTTGATTTCATACATATAAGCAAATTGTTTCTACCTATTCTTTGATTTATATTTCCACTTTTTTAATGAGATGCTCATATTTTTCCTCATCAATTCATTCATTTTTCTAAATAACCTAAACCAAAGGATCATGCAGAATCTTTGAAAAGACCATAGCGCAAGCAAAGGACAGTGAATAAAGGGTGATACATTTAAGTAGTTGTCAGCACATGTACACAAAACAAGGTAAGACCTGACAAAATATCAAGAAAGTTTAACAGGAAATGCCAGTTAACTAAACTAAAAATCTCATTGGTTAAAAAAAAATTTTTTAAAGAAATAAAAAATAAAAATATTATGTGAGTCTGAAAAAAGTCAGGATGTTATTGGGTTTGGGTTCAGTGCTTCCAAGTTGGGTCCCAACTTATAAGCATGACTGCAAATATTTTTTCACCAACTTTAAGCATGACATTATTTGTTACCTTTGCTTTACTGCAGGCCTGGTAAAAGTCAAGATCAATAATTTTTCAGAAACAGTTCCACTCTACACTGAAATTACAACCAGCCTGAGGGACACAGCAGATATAAAATTTCTTGCCATCTCTGTAAAACTCATAAAGCATCACTATGGCCTTGTTTTTAAATTGAACTTCCTGTCTTCAGCTCACTCATGTCACTGCTCTCCGACTAACACATTTGGCAGGGAGGAAACTCTATGGTAAGTACTCATGGTCAGTGCTTTGGATACAAAATGGGTATGTATAGAAAAACAGATAAAATATAAGACAGCGAGATGGTAAAGGCAAACAAACTGTCTATATCTCTGCATTTTATTAAGCAAATAGGGAATATCATGGCCATGTGTACCTTGCATTCAAAGATACAAGTCATGCTGCTGACTTCCACGTGTCTAAGAATAGCTGAAAATGACATACACAACTTTTTGTGCAACTGTATATGAGTCATTATCCACAGGTGGATTGCTCTCATCTCTATGGGACCTCCAAATGCATTTATTCTACATGAATATCCTCATCATCTGCAAGTAAGCATGATCTGCTGACGTATCTTTCCACGTTGCTTATAAAGTTACTCTTCCATGGACTCCCATAACAGTAAAATGTTTCTGAATTACATATAAATGGGTTCAACTTTCTGTTCTCTGTTAGAAACTACCAATTGCAAACATAAAATTATTCAAATATATCAATTTTAGATTTAGAACTTTTCAGATTATTTCCTGATTATGTTAAAAATCCAGAAGGTCAAAGTGTAATTTGCATCTGTTCTGCGTTATTGACAGAGGTATTTTCTTCTTGTACTAGAATGATGACAGGAAATGGGTGATCTTGACAACAATCTTTTGTTGTTAAAAATGTATGATTCTGTACCTGCATGTGATATTTTTCCACCTTAAATTGTGGATTCTGGACCTGGATAATGGCTTCTACAATGTCTAATAGTAACCAGAGTTGGATTCCAGTAACTAGGAAATCACTGACTGCTTGCTCCCCACATTCAGTGGTACCAACTTTGAATGCTTCCTCAAACACACTAATTGGGGACCTGGACTATGTTGAATTTTGCAGGTTTCCACATCTCCCAGACAAACTGCACATGAGGGCAGACTAGCTCGCACCAGGATGTGCTTGCACACCTGTACAACAGATGACTGATTTTAATGTGCAAAGAAAAACCTCCACAAAATCATATGCTTTTCTTTCACATAGGATACGTAGAACTCAGACAGCTAAGGGGCTGAATCTTGCCATTTAGCTGCAAGCTTTCATTGCTAAGGGCATTTTATAGGGCTTAAATTTTATATAGTCCAGTATCAAGTAGTACTCCTAATTGCATGACTTCAAAGTAGACATGTGAGCCCAACTTTCATATTATTTTAGTGACTAGCAATCATTGCCCTTCCAATTGTTCCTATGAGGTCCTATATTAACAACATTATTGGGGGTTTTATTTAACTTCAATTTTAGTGAAAATTGTGCCTCCTTTTTTGAATGGGAATTTGAACACCAAGATTAAATTGATAGAGAAAATCAAGTCTGAATAGGTTTACAGCCCAGAGGGACATTGTGAATCCCATAAAGCATTGTTTCAGGAACCTGGTTAGTGTTCTGTACACCTGCTTAATGTTTTTTTCATCATCACAAATGTCAAACTGCTCAGTGAGTCACTAGGGTTTGAATGACAGCCATGCGCTAAGCAAGCAGTTATGTTTTTTCACTACCAAATTGGACCATAAATGATGAAAAAGAGGTCAAAAAGGAAGTATGGAACCATACAAATTTGAAAGGGGAAACTGCTAATAGCCATAAACCCGGTGCAATCAAAGGCTTGGCAAGTCACTGCAAATTACCTACTCTGTGAATTACTGATCGCACTGAGTTATGATATAGAACTTTCTAACTCCTTTCATCTGTAGTAATAGAGCTTTTAATAGCTCACAGATCAAAAGCAAAGCTCTACTAGTGGAACTTTGATACAAATACACCAAGGTTGCACAGCTCGATATATATGAATGTTCATATATATATATAATGCTGTATTGGGTCAACTGATTATTTAATATAATATACATGTTTTATAGATCAAACTTACCAGTATAATATTTATAGAAAAGGATAATTGGTATGGCACACATGACTAATTTAAAAGGAAGAGTAAAACCTTGCATGATACTTTTATTAATGATTCTGGTAGGATGGTATGCTTTAAGGAAGATCTTGGCAATCTTTTGGATATGAGATGCCAAACTCCTAAATCCTTTCCATCTAATGCAGAAATGTGGGAGTTAGAGGTACTCAAAAATACCTCATGAAATATTTCCCCCCTAGGGATAATACCTGCTTCTCTTTAAAATATGAAATGCCCTTGGAAGATAAAGTTTAAACTGATAATTTTTCCTCTTGCAACTTTGCTGGGGATCATGGGTACTGAGTAAACAGACATTTTTATTCTAGTTAGAGAAAAAAAAGAAAATTTTGAACCCTGTACATTTTATAGTGAAGATTGGGCTGAACTGCTGCCAAGTTAGATTTAACCCTGACACAAGAATAGCTCTGATGCCTGGAAGGTGGAGAAAATAGAGAAGCAAATGTGATAGATATTGCCAAGGAAAGATGGTCAGTTACATTTGGATCCTTTGTACTGGATAACAACTCATATTCTAAAAACTGAAAATAATTTCCTCATTCATTTTTTCATTGAAGTTTTCATATAATTCATTTAATTCTTTTGCAGGAGTAATTTCCTTTTGTAACAATTATTCAATTTGTGTTACTAATTGCAAATACAGTAGTAAAATAAGAGACATGCCATCCATAAAATCATGGGGCAATACACATAAATGCATATGTGAAAATAAATAAAGGTTGCAGTATGTGCTATAAAGAGCGCACCATTGGGTATATTCACAGACACTAATCAAAATAAAAAGGAAAAGAAAATATCAGAAATATCACTATAGTAGGGGGAAGGAAACTGGGGGAGGTGGCAAGAAGGAGAGTGTTAGAAATAAAACAAACATGTGGTTGGAAGTGGGTAAGCAAGGCAAAATTTTTACTTCACTGCACAAAGGAAAACCGCAGGTATTTATCCCCAATCTGATGTCATCCTGCCCTTCACTCTGATTGGAGGAGCTCAGGGATGCAATATACATGATAGGATAAGATTGGATAGGGCCAGGTACAGGAAGTAGGTAGGCAGGGTATGGAAAGTCAAAGAAGGTAAGCAGGGTACAGGAAGTGGATGGCATTTACAGATGTAAAGAGACATGTGTTGGGGAGTTTTAAACATGGTTTCCTCCTAGCCTCATAGTTCCCTGACTTAAGATGGCTTCATTTTATATGGGACCCTTAGGGCTGCATTCTGAAAAATGGACCATCAGACTTCTTATTTCTCACAAGAAGAAAAAGGGAAGTACTGGGGAGTGCATTAGAGTAAGTTATATTCCCTGCCTTTATAATTACGTATGTTAAAGTGAATCCTAATGTTACATATAACTAAAAAGAAACAATAAAATGAGAAAAAAAGAATATAAGGGAGAAGGCTAAGAGGGTTTTTGAACAGAGGTGCTACTAGGTGTAGGATGGTCAGGAAGGACTCCCAGATGAAATGGTATTTGAGCTGAGAGATGATCAATATGAAAAAGCTACCTTTTATAGATCAGAATAGACAAGAAATATCTGACAGGTTGTAAGAATAACACATGCAAAGGCCCCAAGTCTATAAAGAGCTAAGAGCCATTGAGAAACACCGTAAAGCATAATGTGCCAGGGCCATACTGAGCAGGGAAGAAAATAGAGGGCCAGGACAGATTAGGTAAGACTCTGTACCACATTGATGAGAAGAGCAGCATGTTATAACCACCTATTCTGTGGAGAACATATTATCCCTGAGAAAACAAACAGAACCAAGAAGACCAGTGAGTCCGACACTGCAATCATCCACCTTGATTGTGGATAGGACCAGGGTGGTGGTGAAGGAAATGCAGAGGAAACAAAGTAGCACAACTACACCCAGAAAGTCCCCAGAGGAAATCTGCAAGCTGTGGAGCATAAGTTTTTAAAACTATTTAAATGAGCTAAATATAGAACACTGGAAAAAATGAATTATTCTTGTAGTGTTTATTTTTAAAGTTAAATCAAGTGTTTTGACACAGGTGGAATTATCTATCTATTGTTTAACAAACTGCCATTGATTAAAAAAAAAATCTGAGCAGCTAAAATGAAATTCTGTTATTATGGAGATTACCTGGGGAAATGGGTATGAGGTTGAGGAGAGTTTTAGAAAGCAGAACTCTGAATCCTGTTCCATAGATTCTTGCTTATTATTGTTATTACTAATGACACAGTTTGTATAAATTACAAAAGTCTATTTTAAAGGCTTTTAAAGGATTTGAAATAAGTGCCTGGTGGTTTTCTGCAATGAGTGCAAGATTAAAAATGGGAAGATGTTAGCATGGGATAAAAGAGTGGGCAAATTAGAGACTGATGAAGGTGTGTTTAACAGAGAAATGCAAAAGTCTACTCTCCCAGTTGTTTTGAGGGTCAGAATCTTGGGGACAGGAGTAGGCAGCTAGTTATAGCTAAATTTCACTTACAATTGCTGTTGATGTGTAGGTACTTTATGAAGTACACATAGTTTGTTAGAGTTCAGTAAAGCACTCGCTGACTCTTGCTGTTTGAGACTTTTTCATTTTAAAAAAGGTTTAGTTCATTAATAAATAGAACAATACGAATAACATTGGTCCATACAATATCAGCAACTGATACTACAAGAGAAAGTCATGTAACCAATGTCCCATACCGCAGGGATTCCCTATGCTGTCCTTGCCATAATGTACAGAGAAAATTGTATTTTTATGGTTCACTGGAGTAAACCAGAAGGAACTTAACAGTGGCTATAAAACAGTTTTACTGAAAAAAGCACTACATTTTCTTACCATGATATAATTACAAAAACACAAAACATTAGAAGAAAATATTAAATCTTGAATTTGTATCATACTTCCAAATAAAATCTTTTCAAATATCCAATAAGAAGTTTGAGTTGACTTTTATCTACAGACTACTTCTACTAGATGTGAAGCTTGAAAAACTCACCCTAGTCTTTCACAGATAAATGTTATATTGGTGCTTCTAAGGGGAAAAATTATTTTCAATAAAGTTGAATTTTTTCATATATTTCAAAGTAGGTTTCAGACATTGCAATCAACATGCAGTAAACTTAAATGTTACTTGGAGAATATTTGTTTTAAAAACGGATGTAAGCAATCCCTCCTGTGTGAAAACAGGTTGAAGCTGTCATTCCAGATAGGCCGACTAAGAGTGCTTGTAAAACTTTCCTATCCCACAGGCTTATACCATGATATTTCAGTGTCAGAGACCTGAACTGTGTAATCTGCAAGGATGCCCAATTAGCACAATCTGAACCTGATTCTTGAATAGCTGTTCATATGTAGAGAACTTCCTTAACTATGGAGAAAGACTATTCAGATTGTCATATTCTGCAAGCATTAGCAGGTCTTCCCTCAGATCCAGGTGTCTGGGGGCCATACATCTACAGATCATCTGCATATTGCTCATTATGAGAGCCTACTGAGGCAGGATGTCAGTCATCTCAGGCCCTACCTGGACTCTCCGGATCAGTAAATCTATAACTCATTGCTGAGGCCTCTTGTAAAATCCTACTTTGCACAACAATTTCTGAGTCCTGGCATATGCCTCCTTCAGAATGTGTAATTTATATGCACAAAAGCACAAAATTTGGTCATCAGACTTTCGAATCTAACTTTTACTACAACAGAAGAGCAGCAAATTTTTATTTTAGCATGTTCTATTCCCTCTCTCTTCTCTCTCTCTCTTTCTCCCCTCCCTTTTGCTCATTTTAGTTTTTGTGTATTGCATTTCTGGGGATTGAACCCAGAGCCTCACACATGCTAGGCAAGCACTATACCATGGAGTTACACTGCCAGCCCTTTCTATTTTCTTTTAAAGGGAGACTTTAAGAATCGCATTGACTAAAAGTAGTATATCTTGATATATGTAGAGTAATGCACCCAAGCCCTGAATTTTGAGTGTATCATTTTTAAGGATTCATCTAATAAAAGTCAGGTGGAAAGCTGACAGATAAGGTTAAAAAAGAATTTACTACACTAAAATGGTCCTATCCAAAAACAATAGAAGGAACACATATTTTAAAAATCAAAGATTTCTAATAGCTATGTTTTAAAAAGTGAAAGGAGGTATGTGAAATTAATTTTAATAATATATTTTAACACAAAAATCTCAAATATTTCATTTATAGTATGTAGACACATTTTTAAATTATTAAAAAATATCTTACATCCTTTCTTGCACAGTCTTCAAAATGTCAATCTACAACAATTTAAATCAGACTAGCCATTTTTCAATTTCAATAGCCATATGTGGCAAATGGCTGCTGTATTAGACAGCACAACTTACAAGAGAAACCCAAGCAAAAGTCCACCTCAATTAATTGGCTTCTAGTGAAGAAAGTTATCTTGTCCATGTTGCTGTAGTCCCCAGACTTTGATCCAAGCTGGGTTGAAGTATAGAATGTTAATGATCAAGAGCTGCCTGACTACCTTCACATCAGACTCCAGGCCATGTTCCAATACAAGTACAAAGTGGAAGTTTTCTTTGACACACTCATATCCAAATGTACAGAGGAAAAAGGGAAAGAAATTGAAGCAAGGAGAAAGATTAAGTACCTGGTTTCCTATGAGAAGTGTTGAAATTTTTATTCATTAGCATATATTTTGAATAATCCTTACAATATGTCATATGCTTGCCTCTTCTAAAGAACAGAATTATTCCTGATCCTTTATTTCCTTCCTCTTCTGCAGAAGTTAAAAAAAAATAGATCAATTCAGACAGCAGAGGTTCATTGTCTGCCTAACATGGTAGCAGAAATGTTACAGTAAGGAGAGACAGTAGATTAATTGAAGTAATTAATTGATCCAAATATCTAAAATATTTTTCTTTGAAACACAAATAGTTGATCTTCCCCAGGATATCAATTTGCATATTAAAAATACTATTGCATTCATTTTATTATGGTGTAACTTTTCCAATATTGAGTTTGAATTTGGTCCCTCTGATCTTCAGCCCTTGCTTTGTCTGCCATGTGTAAACTGCTAAAGCTGTTTCATATTTGTAGAATTTATTTATTTAAATATTTTCCTTCACATAGGCCCAATGCCTATACACAGGCATCACAAAAAGCAATATATCAAAATCAAAAATATATGTTCACATATATACATGTAGCACACTATTTTTGAACTACAACCTATATTTTTCCAGTGTTTTCCCACAAAATGCATTTTCCTCCAGAATATATACACATTTTATATTATTTTGTTAAAATCTTGTAAGGTTGCTCAAAAATAAAATAAAAAAATTTTAAAAGGAGGAAAAAAAAAAGAAAACTTCCCACATCAGCAAGGACTATCAAAAATAACTCTAATGACAATTTTGATCTCACAGATATTAATTTTTGTATTGAATCAATAGATATTCCTCTCTTACTTGGTAAAAAAAATGCATTTTCCTCTAAAAAAATTTGAAAAGAATTA
This sequence comes from Aplodontia rufa, assembly GCA_004027875.1. Taxonomy (NCBI): domain Eukaryota; kingdom Metazoa; phylum Chordata; class Mammalia; order Rodentia; family Aplodontiidae; genus Aplodontia; species Aplodontia rufa. Next base: position 51,525 of record PVKS010004817.1, read on the forward strand.
TCAAATCTGTCTTGAAACTTCCAGTATAAATTCAAAACAGATCCCTAAATGTCTACTGGGATGTATCTCTAGTATGATAAAGAATGTGCACCTGTGATTAACTAAACCAGCCAAAAAATGGCACCATTGCTTCACATAAATGCAATCACAGATATTTTTTATTTGGTTATAGAATTTTATCATAAATCCCATGGCTCAGTGTAGAATTCTATCTGTCCTACAGGTCTACTTTTTGCTGTTAGATAACAATTTATAGCAAAACTCTGATGTATTGCTTCTATCACCCTTTGACCACTAAAGGAACTTAGATCAACACAATGGGTGAATAATAAGGGGACAAAGAGAATTCTCTGCCCATCTAGATCCGTCTTTGCATATGGTCATAATTTTCCAACTTTATGGTAATAAGGGGAAAGAAAGTGTTTATCACCCCTCTGCTCCTTCTCAAGTTGATCTTTCATTGCTGAATTTCACAGTTGGTCACAGATATTTCAGAATTGTTAAATAATGTAGAGGAATAATAAGTGACATGGCCAATTGAGACTTATAAGAAAATAACAAATGGTGTGAAGAGTGGAAGATCTGAAAGACAAATTCAGAGAAGCACTAGCCTAATGAGATGAGCTTCTTAAGATTCCTAAGAGTTTCACTAAAAATTGAAGTTAGCATGACAATTCTCAGATTAATTTGTTCCATCATTTTGTCTCAGAAGACAGCCCACTCTAGCTCTAGATTAATTGAAATAAAAATTATATGTATTTTTCTTTTTTACAACTATATACCACATCTAAATTACTTTTTCACTTTATCTATAATCACTAGCATAATTAGGATGGTTTTGTTTGATTGAATTTTTCAAACAACTAATTAAACAATAGTTATTTAGCTTGGATTCAATATTTCTCAGTTTTTAAAATTGGGCAGGAATAAAAGAAAATGATCAAATTTTTAAATTTGGACAACAATAATGAGCACTTTGTAATCACTTGGTTGAAAGATATTCAAATGAACAAAAGTATTTAATGACATTAGTCATCAGGAAAATGAACATCAAAACCACAATGAGATACCACAAGAATATCACCGAAAAATGAAGATTTAAAAGATAAAATAGTCAAATTTTGACAAGCTTGTGGAGCCACCAGAATGTTCATATATTGCTGATGAGATGTGAATTGGAGCAAACACTTTGAGAAAAAGTTTATCATTTCTTTTCTGAAACTAAACAAATGTCTACTCCCAAGATCCAGAAAGTCAACTGTTACATATATACTTCCAAAGAATGGAAATATGTGAACATCAAAAAGGCTTATATAAGAATTTTCATATCAGATTACTTCACTGGATGAATAAAATCCTGAACCATGGTGTATACATATATGTATGTATGTAAATATATGTGTATATACATATATATATATATATATATATACATACACAATGGAGTTCTACTCAGCTATCACAAAGAATGATATCATGGCTTTTGTTACTAAATGGATGGAAATGGAAAAAGTCATGCTGAATCAAATAAGCTAAACACAGAGACTTAAGGGTCAAATATTTTCTCTCATTTGCATAAGCTAGAATAAAATCAAGGATAAGGTGTAAATTAGACAAGTTTATTTACTATGCATACCAAATTTGAAGTAACACATAATCTGGGGGAACTATAGCTTTGGTGGGGGGAGTGTTTAGGAAAGGAGACAGGGAGTCATGAGGGAGGGAAAAGAGAGGATTGTTAATTCTGCATGGTACACTTGACTCCCCTCAGAAGCCAAATAATACTCAAGCAGGCATCTAAATCTTGAAAATTCAAAAATTAATATACATGTATATGGACATTGATATACGTAAGGGGAGAATGGAGAAAAGAGTGGGGAGTGAGTGAAGGGGTGGGATACTGGATACGGATCAGGCTTGTTACATTATCATTACACATACACATATGAATGCGTAGCAACGAATCCCTTCAATATGTAGGAACATACTGGATTAATAATAAAAAAGAATATTCATATCAGTTGTATTGCTAAAAGTGTAAACTGAAAACTAGCCCAAGTTTGTATTAGCAGAAGAATGGATAAACAAACTGTGGTGTGTTTATTCAATGAGGTATACTCAGAAATATAAAAGAATGAATCATCACAACAATATGAATATATCTCAGAAACGTCATCCTGAGTAGAAAGAAGCCTCACAGAACATGTCACGGGGCACCTGCCTATAATTTCAGCTACTTGGGAGGCAAATACAGGAGAATGGCAAGTTTTAGACCAGCCTAAGCAAGTTAACAAGACCCTGTCTCAAAATGTAAAAAAAAATTAAAAGGGCTTGGGATATAGCTCAGTGATTGTAGATTGGTGATAGGGCACTTGTATGGCAAGTGTGAAGGTCTGGGTTCAATCCCCAGTGCTGTAGGAAAGAAAGGAAGGAAGGAAGGAAGGAAGGAAGGAAGGAAGGAAGGAAGGAAGGAAGAGAGGGAGGGAGGGAGGAAGGAAGGGGGAAGGAAGGCAGGCAGGAAGGAAGGGAGGGAAGAACAAAAGAAGAAAGAAGGAAAGAGAAAGAGAAAGAAAGAAAGAAGGAAGGAAAGAGAGAGAAAGAAAGGGGCAAGCAGGTAGCTGTCCCTACACAGATGAGTTGTGTAATTATTATGTAAGTCCTTTGAATGGCCTCAAAGTCTAAAATGGATAAAACTAACCCATGATGTGAAAAATGCTTTGGTAGACAGAAGTTAGGAGTTGAAGATTATACTGGATTTGGCAGAGTAACATTCTTTATCATGAAAGAGGTTTTAGTTGTTCAAATATATACAGTCATTAAAAAAATCTTCAAATGATTTGCAAATTTACATATTTCACTTTATATAAAATGTATCTAAACAAAAAACTCAATGAATTTTGATCTCTGGTTGATGGTACACATAAGGGTTAAGGGGTGAAGAATATTGAGATCCATAATTAACTTTAAAATAAATCAGATCAATTGATTAATAGACAGACCAATGGGTGGATGAAAAGTAAAATAATTGAATCTATATTTATTATATAAGTGTTCATTGTGTAAGTTTTTCAAATTTTCTGTGTGTTTGGTAATTGCCATAATAAAATGATGCAGAAAATTTATACAGCATAAATTTTTTAGGGTTGCTCCTGAAAATGAAAAGTTGAAATTAAAAAAGACAAAAGATATATTAAATGTAACTGCCTAATTTAAATAGAGGGCTTTGAGGTTTCACTTGATATTCTATTTAAATCAGCATCTTTGTGATTACTTTATGTAGAAGTAAATGATTTCCTTACATAGGTCTCTATCTTCAAAATGAAGAAAATAGAAATAAATGTAGAAATTAAACTGGCAAAATTAAAATGCTAAAACTAAACAGCATGAAGAGCCTGACCAGATGCCTGACCACAGATCTATACCATGCTAAGAGGCAAATGGTGTTAGCAACTCCTCTGTATAGAGGAGGCAGGAAGACAAAGTGATTAATTATAAGCCCTTGAAGTCAGGGCTAAGTTTGATTTTGGGCTCTTTCTCTCTCTCTCTCTCCCTCTCTCTCTCACTTTCTCTCCCTCCCTCCCTCCCTCTCTCTTTCTCATTAGCTTTGTTTCCTGCACATATTATTGAAACTCTGAGCCTTAGTTTAATTTTTTCCCAAGTGTACAAATTACTATATTGTACTACTAACGGTCCTTCTGAGGAATAAAAGAAAAATGCAGGCTTTAGCTACTATTATACACACACATACACACACACACACACACGCATGCACATGGACACACACACACACACACACAAAGAGCAAATAGAAAAAAAAAAGAGAATAAATTTGATAAAAATTTAAAAAAACCTTTTTGACCAAGGGTATAATGATAAAATAAAGTATCAAAACTATGGAACTTCTGGTTTTCACTTTATTCTTATTTTTTATCTTTCTCTTTTCTACTACATGGGTTGCAGCAATCTTCCCTGTCCTCACCCCTTCCCCCAACACTGAAGCGGTGACAGCAATGATTATTCCTAAGCACAGCTCTGAATGAAAAGCCACATTATGATTTTTTTCACTTTCCCTGCAAATATTCTCACAATCTTCTCATAAATAAATGGAGCTAGAGTCAAGGAAACTGTTCTAAATCCCTCCCTTACTATTTGGACTGTTCCCAAATCATTCATCACAGACACAGGCAGATTGGAGCTTCTTTTTCATATATATTTTCGGGAGGTCTGGCTGGGTTGAGGGAAAGAGACAAAGGAGGCTGCACTCAAATATCCAGGGTATTTTTTGCCAATCTACGGCTTCAAAAAATACACGCACAACATATTTTTGTCAATAAATCTTCTATGTGCTTATACCAGAGGCGTTGAAAGTTGCTTAGGTAGTTCAAAATTATATCTAGAGCTCTTTGCAGAATACTACTCTGACAAGAGAAGATGAGAATTTCTCTCTCCCGGTTCTAAAGTCAATGACCTCTGAGAATTGCTAATGTTTTTTATTGGACTAGAATTCACTGACATCTCCAAGTTGTGTGCTATGTGTTTCAACTTACACCACTATTCCTGGGCAAGGAGGGTGAGTATGTTTCAAGGCTCTGGGCCAGTGCAAGGACAAACATATCCTGGTCCCAAGGAAATCATGAGTGGTGCAGAAGTATGGTCCTAGGGAAATACATGAGTGTAAGAGTTACAAAATCCAAGATGGATTGCTCTGCACAATTGCTCTTAAGTCTGCCTGGGATTCTGTGTTCTATTTTAAATCTTTGAAATGAAACTTCATTCCATAGAGCTCCCAATGAGAGGAAAAGAAAAGGGAAAAACAAATGAAGAATAATGCTGACGCAAGATGGGACAGCATTCACAGTAGGGATGGCTCTTAAAGTTACTTTATTTTAACTCAAAAAAAAAGTCTTTTCTTACTGTAACATGTTTTATTAAGGGAGTACACAATTATTTATGGGACTTAGAAGTAGAAGGTAACCATGCCTTATCTTTTTCTGGCTCCTATGCTTGAAAAAATTCACCCAATTGTGGTTAAAACAAGAATACATTAAGTGAAAAACACATTTTATATTTCACTTAGTTAAACATGATCAAAGGTACCCATAGCGCATTTCAAAGTGCATTTTCCTAGTTACGCAGAACAGTCTACAAAAGAATATAACCATTGGCTATATTGATAGCTTCTTTTTCTGTGGACGACAAAAATTTTCCATTCGTTGAAACCCACTATTTTACTGCACAGAAGAAACACACCTGTTTCTGATATACAACCACTTTCAGTTCTTGTTAACTGTGAAAACTTTGTAAAATGGAAAAAAATCGGTGTTCCCTTTTCTGGTGTTAAATATAATTTGGAGCTTCATGTTGTCAATTAATAGAAAACACCCACTATATGCAGGCAAGGTATCACAGAATCTTACAAATTTTACGATGTTTATAGAGTACACAGACTCTCTCGGTGGCTCTGAAAGGTAGTCTATGAAAACAAACAAAAGCAGCAAGCTGAGCTGAAGCGGTGGCTCAGCGGTCACAGCGCTTGCCTGGCATGCTTGAGGACTTGGGTTCAAACTCCAGCACCAAGTACACATGCTGGAGCAACAAAAGCACATGAAAAACTAAATAAAATTGATTCTCTCTTTCGCTCTCTCACTGTCCCTTTCTCTTAAAAAAAAATAGCAATCAGAGAAAGAAAACGGTGCTTTGGGTAAGTAGACTTTTACATAGGATGATCAGGGAATGTCCTTGTTAGGAAAAGATGATAAGAGGAAACTATGAAGAAAGGAATTAGGGAAGTGAGGACACAAGCAACTATTTTTGGATGCCCAGGAAAGCTGCAACTGAAGATAACTTGGAAATGTCATGGACATGTCCGTCTGGAGATGGGTGATGAGGTCCAGGCTGGACTTATCTATTTGGAAATTATCAGTATATAGATGGAATCTAAAGTCATAAAATCCAATGAGATCATCAAAGGAGTGAATAGATATTGCTTAAGTGCAAAAACTTAGCCTATTTGCAAGTGCAGATTGATGAGCCAAAACCAGGAGAAACAGAAAAGTGAGTGCAAAAAGCTGCCATTGAGGGATAAGGAAAGTTAGGAAAGCCGGTCCTGGCAGCCAAGTGAAATACAATGAGGATTTAAACTTGTGATTGTATAGCAATGAGAACAAAATAAAGTGATATAAAAAATTACAAATTTAATACATTAAGTGGCTTATGCAGCAGAAGAATAGTAGCTCATGTGCCCCTGTCATACTCAAGAGGGACTTCCTGCCACTCAGTTCATCAGAGGGCTGCATGAAGCAGGTAGTATTTTAGCCTAGTGTCGAAAGATGGATAGAAGCAGCTGGTAGAAAGGGAGGAAAGGAGAACAGTTAGTATAAAGGTAACATTTTACAAAGAAGAACAGAGAACATAAAGCATAAGCCCCTTGATGAACAAAGACTAGTCTTTGCTCCCAAGGGTCTATGGGATCTGGAGCCTACACATCTCAAGGCAGGATTCCTGGGATCAAAGATGTTCAGATTTAGCTATTGTTGTGTGCTTTGAAAAATATCTTCAGCAGTAATGTGTATAACAGAATGTTTAAATTCACTTTTTTCAATGCTTTTCCTCCAGTCTTTTACCTACCAAACTTATTTTCTTCTGCACATATAGCAATACCATAAAGAATGTCTATCTCTATTCATCTATTGAGTTCCTATTTCATGTAAAGTGTGGTGGTAAGAAAAGAGGACTTACATACATATAAAAAATTCATTGCAATACTAGTCTCTATCATATGTCAATTCTGGAAGTGGAAGGAGGTAAAGATAAGGAAATATGAATAACATAAGGCTCATTCTTTGGACAATTGCACAGATTTTTTAGTTAGGATAATCTGCCTTAGTAGTTAGAAAACAGAAGTTCCATGCTATAGATTTGGAGTTTGCCACTGCATAATCTGACTTATGCTCAAGTCCATGAAGACAGGGGGAAAAAAAAGTTTTGCCTACACCCATGTACAAAATTCTTTAGGAATAAAGGTCACCACCTCTGAGTTATGATCAACTCGAGGCACTGAAGAAAAAGAGACACAAGGAATCACAAGACATCTTTTTTTTTCAGTAACAGACAGGAAATATTGAATAGATTCTATTTCTCAAAGTACAAACATCATAAATTTTCTTTCCTTTTTTAAGACAAAGAGGGGCAGTGAAATAGATAGAAAGAGAGAATCTTTTTTTTATTTAGTTATTTTTCATGTGGCCTTCAATGTTTGGACACTCCGTTGTGTATGTGATGCTGGGCTTTGAACCCACATCCTCATGCATGCCAGGCAAGCGCCTTAACCACTGAGCCACTGCTCCAGTCCATCTTAAGTTTTCATACAGATTTTTAATGTGACTTTAAATTTTGAGACTGATTTCACTCATTATCTTTCCCATCTTTGTATTTGGAATGGTGTAGCAAGATAAATTGTGCCAGAGGACACCCATTTAGTCCCTTAACCTCTTTACACCTTGTAGCTCTTATTTGTAAAATTAAGACTTGGGAGAGAAATAGTGTGTGGAAGACACAGCACTGTGAGTCACACAATGTCACGGTTGTATGATGTTGGCCAAGCTACTGAAGCTGTTCAAATTTCAGCTGTTAAATTGAAAATTAGAGAGACTAACCCCTCTCACACAGTGTTGGTATGAGGATTAAAAGAAGTCATGTATAGAAAATTTCTGATACATAGTAGACAATAAATGTTCATTTCCTTCCTTCTTTTTAACTTGAGTATTTTCATTTTCCAATGTAACATCAAGACACTGACTCCACAATTTTGGTAAAAACCACTTAGGAAAGAAATCACAGAGTTTTACCACTATTGGCTGTCTTGCAACTAAAAAAAAAAAAATGGCATACAGTCTGTTTCAGCCACTATCTTTATAGTAAAAATAAAGTATTGGCAGGTATCATATATCACATGAACAGTGAGAACAAAACTGGTGTTTTCCTTGAAAGAAATTTTAAGATAATATAGAGAAAAAAAAGAAAAAGGAAGTGAGAGAGGGAGGAAGTTAGTTGATAAATAGTAATAAGGTCTATAAATTTAAAATGAACGGAGGAGGACAGAGGGCTTTGCTGAGCTGCCCTCCCCATTGGTTATGTATTACGGCTGGCATGACACAGACATCTTTCTTCCTCCCAAACGGGAAAAAAGTTTCCTAGGCAAGCAAGCGAGTTTATGTCAGGAGTGTCGGTTCAGTGAAAGATCCTGTGCACTATGTAACAGGAAATGTCTACTCTACCCCTTTGACTTTTCTATATTTTTCTGGCTACAGATTGCAACCATTCCTTTCAGTTGGTAATTGCAGTCTAATTTGCTACTGCCTTTGTAAAACCAGGGCTTCCCTCTTAAAAATGAAAGTTTTAATGTACTTCTGTTTGATCTCAGACAATTCATATAATTCAATATCATATAATTCAGTATTTTAGACATATAAAATACCCCCAATATGAAGAAAATGCAATAATCATTGTCCCTTGGCATCATTCATTACTCAATATTTCAGTTTTTCACACACTATAAAATATAAATGAAGAAAAAGAGGAAGGGAGAGGTAGTGGTAACCTGTCTGAAAAGTTTGGCACTGAACCCCCAAGTGTAAGGAGCCATTTATTGGGGGAAAGTGTAACCAGAGACGATGTAAGCATGGAAGATGAGATGATCCACCAGCAGCAGTGTTTCAAATGCATAGACAGTTCTGGATTCATGAAGTGGGAATGAGCACTGCAGAGCACTGTGGAATTCATTTGTCGCGTTCAAATCTGTTAACACACATTCTCAGGCTGTCATATCATAAGTGAAAAATGCAGTATGGAAAATACCTGTATTGATTGAAATCATGATGGTCTAAAACATAAGAAAGACAAAGGACAATATGGAACTCTGTAGTGCTATTATGGAGGAAAAGTATGTGAGTTTAGGAAAGCATTACAAGAATCTTTTTTCCCAAGTAATTACCTCTATTATCTTTTAAACAATTTACTTGACTTCATTAATTAGTTAATTCCAACTCATTTAAATGCCTCTGTCTTCTGTTGGGCATGGTCAAACTTGTCATTCAGTGAGGGGCTTTTTCCCCAAACATTTTTCTTAAGACAATTTAACTTTATCAAGAAATTAATAAAGACAAAAAAATGTAGAATCATGAATTCATCTTTACCTGCTTCTTACTTTTCTCCCATAAAATTCAGAAAAAAATATTATTTCAACTTTAAAATCAAAAGTGGGAAATGGGAAATCTCTTAGTAGACAGATCTAGGAGTCAGATGATGAGGGTGTTTTGAGATGAGAGAAAGGAGGAAATTTTATAGCCTATGTAGGATCTAGTATGTACTATCAAACATTAAAATAATGTGCAGGGGTAAATAAAGTGGTACTTATTTGGGCTATCTGAAAACTGCTGGAATTTTAAAAAGCAAATACTTGCACTTAAAATACAAAGATATAAGGATAGACTATGAAATTAGGAGAAAGTTCCGGAAAACTGGGAAGGATATTTCAGGGTCTTTGCTGCTTAGACCTGGGCTTTTTGAACTTTAGAGCATAACACAAATCACCTAGGAACCTATTTAAATGCAGATTCAGAACCCTGAGATCAGAGGTGAGACCCCACACTCTACATTTCTAGCAACCTCCTGGGCAATGCCAATACTGCTGGCCCACAGATCATATTTGGAGGAGCAGAGCTCCAGACCAGTAAAACAAGTTTCCCTTAGAAATTGCATCAAGGAGCCAGGGGCAGTACCACATGCTTGTTATCCCAATGTCTTAGAAGGCTGACGCATGAGGATCACAAGTTTGAGGCCAGCCTCAGCAACTTAGCAAGGACTAACTAAGCAATCTCATGAGAAACTGTTTCAAAATAAAAAAATAAAGTTTTAGGGTTGAACCAAAGGTCGAATGTCTTCACTCATCTGTGGAGGCTGGAGCTAAACCCTGACCATTGCAAAAGGCAGTCAACTTTCATGTACTAAACACTGAAAAGGTGTAGTGACATACAACCTAAGGCATTCCTAGAAAAGTACTGGGAAAGAGGGGGGGAGAGGGGAGGGACAAGCATGGGTAATTAGGGGGGCTCTAGGGGGAAAATCCAAAATTCAGAATATAAATATATTGTATTGCTGGAAAAATAAAAAACAAAACAAAACAAGTTTTAGGGTTGTAACTCAGTGGTAAAGTGTCCCTGGGTTAAATTCTCAGCAGAAGAAAATGAAAGAAACAAAAAATAATCATTGGAAGTCTGAATATTAAGTAATTATTCTTACCAACTGCCCTCCACAATTCTTTTCTTTCCAGTGGAAACCACTCTAGAAACCATAAATAAAAGAGGTTAACATTCTCAAATAATCACAATGTAATATTTTACTAAGGTGGATAAATTAATTAATTTAATCCTCAAGACAGGTTGACAGCTTGGAAAGTAAATACTTTTATTACCCTCACTTTACAGAAAAAGGAAATGTGAGTTTAGAAAAGTTTATTAATCAAATCAAGGCCACACATGCAGGATTTAGAAGCAGAATTCTAAATCTGACATATTTGACCCCCAGAGTCTAAATATTTCAGTCAAACTTACTATAATTATCAAGACTTCTCTTAATGCATTCTTAGCTATATTACAAAAAATTATAAGGGATGTAATTCTGCATGAGTTTTGGAAAAAACCTTTGTCATTATCAGCCTTTCAGAAAGAAATCACTCAAAAAAATAAACTATTCATCACATTAGAGATAATAAACACTTGGTGAACAGGAACCACAGGCAGCAAATAATCAACTATAAGAAACAGGCTGAATAAAAGACCAGGATAAAATACTTCTTGAATTCTGTTTTGTTTTGTTTTTTTGTTTAGAGAAAGAAAAGGACATATGAACCCTAGATAACAACATATCGGTGGTTCCACATCCCTAAACATATAGGATGACCTTTACCACTTCATGTCTGAATAAAATAGTTCTTAAACTTTAGAATCCCTGAAGGACTTTGATGATGTAGGGATATGCTATTAAATATGTTACCCATTGTTAGCTTTTAAAGGTGTGAACTCTCCTAAAGTATGGAGGCCATCAGGTCTTTGAATCAGTCTGGACCAAAATTAACTAGAAGTCATCATTTTCACTGTGAGCATGTTATAGTTGTTTACTTCATACAATTTGATATACTCCCTCCTGTTACCTTCAAATCACAATACCTTCAACACCTGTTGCTTATCTCTGCCACACTGAAAATACTTCCTTCTCTTTATTATTCATATGCAAGAAAGAGATTGTTTTAGTCAGTTTTTCCATTGCTATGACTTAAAGACCTAACAAGAACAATTTTAGGAGGAAAAGTTTATTTGGGGGCTCACAGTGTCAGAAATCTCAAATCCATAGAAGGTCGCCTCCATTCCTCAGGGCTCAAGGTGAGGCTGATCATCAGGGCAAAACAGTGTGGTGGAGGGAAGCAACTCAAGGCATGGCTCCAGGAAGCAGAGAGAGAAACTCCAGATACAAAATATATATCCTAAGGCATGCCTCCAGGATCAACCTCCAGCCACACCCTACCAGCCTACAGTTGCCAGTTAATTCTATGAGTGGATTAACTCACTGATTGGGTTAAGGTCTCAAAACACAATCACTTCAGCTTTCAGCTTTTTTTTGCATTGTCTCATGTAATGAACTTTTGGGGGACATCTTTCATCCAAACCATAAGAAAGATGAACTTTTCAAGACTGCCATTCTTGAATGTATCTGCTAAGTGTCAGATACTTTAATATTTGAAGTGCTTACAGTGTATGTTGCTGTTGCTGCAAATTCCAATGCCTAGTATTTCACAAGGAACTGAATATGTTCAGGGTGACACTTTCATCCATTGACACATAGTTGACAATTGGCCCAAATCATACTTACGTACTTACATCATACTTATGCCAATAGTGTACTTATGTAACACATCCCCAGGCTGGCTTTGGCTGAGAGTATTTTACAAGAATTTAAAACCTTATACCTTAAACTCAATCTCTTGCTGATTTTTGGGCAGTTGTTTACACTAAAAAGAAAACAAATTCAGCTTATGGCTACAAAATAAAGATATTTCTTTCTGATTTTCATAACTGCTGAAGTTTTCCTTCCTGAGAATCTCCAATACCTTTTTTCACTCTTCTGTTAGGTGTTCCATCCAGATAAGTGTACTTCTAAACTATGGTATTCTGAAGTGAGCTAAACCTAGGTAAATAGTGAGGCTGAAACTGCCCAATTACTGGGGTCTGCATAGTTGACCCTGGAATACCATCTACTCTCATGAAACAGATGGCAATCCAAACCCAAAAGACCAGCTTTCCCTGAAATACAGATGAAGAATGGGGGACTGGCAATGAGGGGCCCATTCTTGGATGCTGGGTAAAGTACCCAGCAGGTAAAGATGGGAAAGGATTGGGTCCTTTTTGCATATTTCTTCAACACTCTTCTGTCAACTTTTTCAGATCCTACAGAGTAGTGAAAAGGAGGGAAAGAAGGATAGAAAGTTATTTCTGAATGCTAACATTTGTCTAATGCAAAGAAAGTCTGAGCACTTCTACTTTCAATGCTTTTCCACATCCCAAGGACAAGCAAACCCTTCACAGTTTTGCTGAATTCCTGGGCAGGTCCACCTGTTTCATTATATTTTCCTTCCCTTACCACATGATTACATAGAATTTGGTATCTCTTCCTTGAGAGATACCAAAAACTCATGTACAACTTTCCTACAATCCACAGTGAAATTGACAAAAGCAGCAACCTCATTTCATGAGCACCCTGCTTCAGGCCTCCTCAGAACGTAGTACAAGTCTCCCTCTTGGAATGGTCTGGCAAAATATTCCTCAATATATCTCTATTTCCTTGTCTCTCTGGCCCTCCCTGTCCCTCTCACTATGCATCTAGTTCTCACTATCGTGTGCACAATCCATTCAGAATTGAAGCTGCTGCACAATTGTAGAATGAATTACATATCTTGAGATCTTTACTCTTAGAAAGTACATGACTAGTTCATTAACAGAAAGCTTTCATAAATCTATGAAAGAACCTTCTTGGTGCAGCACCTGAAAAGAATCAGTGAAGTTTTTCACAGGACAATTTCCAATAACATTATTTTTCATAAGTAAGTCTACTGAACTCCACGTATCCAACTTATTATAGCTCCTGGAGTGGGAGGTTTTGCTGTGGAGCTGTAATGAAGCTGGATTTTCCTTATCTGAGTAGCAAATGGTGTCTTAGTAACTAAGCCTCCTTGGATATGGATGTGTTTAGTCACTAGGACTTTCTCAGAGCTTTTTGGCAACTTAATTTTTAACTGATGCAACTGATGAAATCAAACCAGGATTGGGATAAATAAGAACACATAAAACACTTTCAGGTATACTTAGGATTAGCTCATTTTACCTAGCAAAAGAACAGAGCAAGTCCTCTTTGCCCACAAGGGCTGCATGTCTTATTACATAGCTAGTAGTAAAACTGGGTAAATAACTAGGAAAAGGACAGAACTTGAGGCACTTAGAAAAACATGTAGGGGACAGAGTTGGAACTCTTTCTCTTAGGGCCTAGACCACTAATCAGAGAATTCCAAGGAGAATTCTGCACAGTCACCACTAAAATTTAAAAGGAGTTTGGAGACCTATTTCCATCCAGAATAATTTGGAAGCTCTGACAAATACCATTATACTGTTTGATGAACATTTCCAGAAGTATGAGATGTCTGTTTTGGCTTTGCAGTGTGAGTAACACATGTCGAAAAGCAGAACAGACAGCTTATTTTTCTACAGATAACAGAGAACGGCTCTCCTTGTTAAGAAAATATGGCAGGCTGCTTTTGTCTTTCTCCTTTGTAATTTGAAAGTCCTTCCAGATAAACCTTTGTGGTATACAACTTATTTTGACATTCTGGCTTTATGCCTCTAACTGTTTATAAGTCATGCAAGGAAGTCATCTATCTTGACCAATATGGCTCAGACATATTTTCCATGTTAATTACACATGTTTGGGCTGACATTGCAGTGATACTGTTTCATTTGTTTAAAACAACAGAAGGGATGGTTCTTTAAATCAACCAATGTAGGTAAAAAAAATTCTTCCCAGAGTGAGTATAACTGGTCTGGAAATTATAAAGTCACAGGCACTGATGGCTAAAACCCCAAGGACCAGGAGGCTAACATTCTGCAAGGATTCTTTATTTAGATTAAAAGCATGTTGGAAAAGTATAACATAATTATCACAAAAATTATAAGTATAATAATATATGCATTGGACACTCCAAGATTGGCATCCTAAAAATAATCACCAGATTAAAAGGAAGCAGAGGCAGTTTTTACTTTGACCCAATGGAAATGTTCATTTTTGGCTGTGCTTGTGAGCAGAACCTCACATTTTTTTTTTTTTACACTTTCCAGAACACCAGCAGTTAACCCCGTAATGGCCAAGTGCTAGTTATTATCCTACATTTGGTCCACAGCTGCATAGCTGTGCTCACTTTATTGTCATTTCAGCCCCCAATCCATTAGCTGCCTGGTGACTGCTTGCATGCAGAGGGGCCTTTGGTTAACTAAATCCCCATCAGGATCACAGCTGTTGTAAAATATGCGGTGACAAAAATATCCATGTGCAATGCATTGTAGATAAATCTCTAAGCCAATTTAAGGAAAACTTGAAAAGCAAACGAGGAAACTAGTTAGATTTCCCTGGCTTCTGAACATTATAAACTACATTTCCTGAGTTTTCGGAATACCCTTTGTAAAGTTCCAGTGTGCTCTGCTTCATGCAGTGGTACAGGCCAGCAGAAACAATTCTCTACCTTCCTTCACTCAGCAGTAAGAGGGTGAATGTCATGCTCAATAATTAAACAAATTCTTCATTTTGGCACAACACTAAAGTGAGCGTAGGATATTTATTCAACTATGGGCCTCAACTTAAACACCAAACCCTTGTCTCGGTTCCTCCCAGCAAGGAGGCTTAGCTCAGTGGTTAGAAATGTGTAAATGTATCACACACCACGACCATTTGCAGCAGCCAGAGCTGCCAGTTCTGGGTCATCTAGCAGACTTCCCTGGAAGTGCCCTACAGGTATTTATAGTTGGGGTTATAATTGCCTCAATTGTGTCCAATTGTGTCGTTGGGAGATTGTGCTTCTTCTTGTTACCTGGAAACATTTAAAAACAGGAAGAAAACCAGGGATCAAATGACCTATACCAAAAATATAGGATAGATATTTTTCTCTATTTTATCATTGAATCCTTTGTCATGACTTAAACTAGTGACAGATATGATCTAAAATTCCTTTAGCTCTAACTAAATTTCAGTCCACCAGCAAGAAGTGGCTCCTGGTTCTAACTAATATCAATTTAGTTTGTTCTTACCTGTGCTGATTGATTAGAATCCCTACCCCAGACAGATTTTTCTTTCCATTAAATTGTTGGGAATGTAAAATAATAGTGTCCCAGATCATTCTCTTTCATTAAATAATTTAAATGTGTCCTGCGCACCTCCTATGTGTTAGGCACTAACAATAAACATCCATGAGTCACAGACTCGGTATGCAAGGAACCTAGGGTTCAGAGGCATACAATCTCTCAAGTGTAAAAGAATAAAGATGGCTTTTCCTCTTCCATTCAACCTCCAACCCTATGGCACCATAAACGATGCAAATGAGAGAAAAAGTGCCATTAGCTCTTTGTAGCTGTTTCTCAAACTTAGGTAGGAAAAAACTCCTGAGCTGTGTATATAAACTAAGCATTGGTACCTTATACTTCTCAGGAATTTTCACTGAGGAAAAAAAGTTATTTTATCAAGTAGGCATATGGAGTATAACCAATCTATGATATAATACATGTAAAAGCTTGTTACAAATCTAATTACAAGAAATTTATACAATCTAATTATAAGAAATTTATAATTCAGTTGGGGGAAACAATATTTTAACATTTGAAAACTAAGACAATGCATTCTAATTGTGTATGGTATGTATCTGCATGCAATCATTGCTTTAAAAATAGTGATTATTAGTATTAAATATAAAAGCTTAGGGGCTAGAACTGTGTAGACCCTCACCATTCTCTCATCACATCACTCCACTGCATGATATTTTGAGTGGATCTCCTCCTTCTGTAAGATAAACCACTACAGAACCATTTGGAATATACGGTTGGACTAAAACTTCACTTAGCCAAATGAAACATTAAAACTTTTAAATATTTTATCAAGAATAGTGAATTTCAAAGCCATTTTTGTCTATCCACCTTTTGGGATCCCATTTTTCTTTATTTTTCTCCTGGAATTTTACTCTTCTTGTTCTTCCTCTCCATTAGATAATGCTACTTGAAGGTAGTTTATAATTCCTAAAATCAGGGTTTTTCAATAAATTTAACAAAGAATCAAACAAAAAAAAAAGAATTTTCAAGATTTAAATATGAATTTCTATTTGACCAAAGAGACCTATAAACAAACTCTGAGATAAAGAGTAGAAGTTTTCTAATGGTAAAAAATTATTTTAAATTGTTTAAAATTTTATTTCAAATTACAACAGCCTATTTCTTATTTTCTGTATAATAGATGAGATGTTAAGATGCTACATTTATTTCTGCTTAAAATTCACTTATTTAGAGCCACAGCAGATTCAATGTCATGTGAGATGCTGTAAACACACAAAGAAGACAGTCTCACACATCACTTACCTCCAATCACTAGAAAAATGCAAAATAATCCAAGAACTTGAGCATGATATGGGCACGTTGGAAGAGGAAAGAAAAGCATAAAAAATATGTAAGTTGGTACCTGACCCAGATTAGAAAAGATTTCAAGAAGAAAGTAAACAAGCTCTTAAAAGATAAAAATTAAGGCAAATAAGAAAAGAATAATGAAACAGACTGTTACATTTTGCAAAATCCAAAGAGGCATAAACATTTTGAATTTCAGGAGAATTAAACAACATCCATCAAATAAGATAAAAAAAAATTGAATCTTATTTCACACCATCTTTTCCTCCACCTTTCCCAAGTGAAGTCCTATTGGATATATCCAAATGTTCCTTTTTTCCTATTTAGGCTACCTAGTGCATAGCATAGGCACAATTTCTTATCAAGAATATTTTAATGACAAGCTTTAATGGATTTCAATCATCTACAAGAGAAATTTCAAACTCTATCATCTGGAAAATAAGACACTTTCTCGATCTGTCTAAAGTTTTTCTTCCAATGTTCTTAATTTTTACATCCTTTGCATTGCTTATTCAGATATACCAGTAACACTCAAGCAGAATAAACCCAAAGAAAATATATCACAATCAAACTGAAATCAAATTTAACAGACAAACTCTTGAAAACAAAGAAAATTACATATGTAGGAACAATAATCAAACTTCCACTGATAGAAATAAAGACACTCGGAACATGGAGGGGCATCATGAAACTGTTGAGAGAAGGAGGAGAATGAGTTAAGGAAGATATATGATTGCTGTGGGGGAACAGGCAGAGTAGATGAAGTGTCAAAACAGAACTCAGAGAGGTTGTGGAAAAAAATCACACAACTTTCCTATGTTCATATATAGGGAAGTTCATGCCACAGTGAATCTCATCAAAAGTCACTAAATTTAAAAAAAACTATTCATAAATAATAGATCAGTAGAGAGAAGAGAATGGGGGGAAGGGAAAATACTGGGGATGGAACAGAAAAAAAGTTATACTCCCTACTTTCATTATTATATCATTGATTATTCTATTGTCTTTTATATCTAGAAAGAACAGGGGGTGTGAGGAAGGGAAGGGATGGAGCAATCCTGGGGACTGAATTGGAACTACTTATACTACATGTTTTTATAATTATATCATTGTACATTCTGTTGTCATGTATAACTAAAAAGAACAGAAGGAGAGAGGAAGGGAGGTCAGCGGAAATATGACTGAATTTGAAAAAGCTGTGCTCTATGCTTTTATAATTATGTCATGGTATATTCTAATGCCATGTATATAGAAAAAAGAACCAATAAATAAAAGACAGTACTCAGGCAACAGCAATTTTGAAGCAAAGAAGCAGAGTTAATTTGTCATAATGAGAGCTGCAAAGAAAGTTTCAGAGACATTTAAAGAGAATGAAAAGAGTGATCTCAGTGAAGCCAATATGAGGAAATAACAGTTAAAACATAAGGCAATGGAATGGTGAGGTAAGATAAAGACCAAAAATAACTTTTAAATTTCATAATTAGATAACTAATTGTGACCTCAGTAGCCAATCTAAGAGGAATAAGTAGTAGGTGTATTGCAGTGGATTGAGGATTGACTGGGAAGTAAAAATACATAGTTCAAACTAAATGAAAAGAAGAGCAGAGAAAGAAAAAGTTTAAGAGAGGCATTGGCCAAAATAAGCTTCATTTACAATGGGAAAAATAAATGATGAGAAAGGAACCCCTGATTGGAAAGACTAAGATATAGAAGAGAAAACTGAGGAATAGACCCTAGAGCACAGATGGAAGTTTAAGGTTAAGTCGTAGATTCAGGATTTTGCTCTCTGAAATTATAGATAAGAAAAACTGAAAATATCAATGAACTTATGTAATCCTCAATTTTTGCTGATAGACTGTAAGAGTTTTGGAATCTGTCAGATATTGTCTGTCTAAAGATAGTCACTATACTTAATAAGATTTAATCTAAAAGAGCACACCTACAAAAGAGAAATAATCCCCAATCTGAGAAGAGTGGTAAGAAGAATATTTTTGAAGTTTGTAACTACAAAGTTTTTATAGTTTTAGAAAATGTCATATCTATACCTCTACCTTAAATTAACTCTTTTCATGAAGTACATGAGCATTACGTCTACCTTAAGTAAAAGCATTGCACTATGAATTTTATGAAGTAAAAATCAGAAAATATACATTTAATAAAAAGAAACTGTGCAGGCACAATATGGACAGACAACAGATACAGAAAGAGAGAACATCCATGCACACGTAATAAAAATGAAAGTTAAAATAACAATTTGATATTATTGTTTATGATCAGATTGTTAAAATTGAAGAGATGGTGAGAAAACAGAAATTAAGCACTTATAAAGAGTGCTGATGTATCTAAAGAGACATTACTTTCCTAAAGAGCAATTTGAAATTACAAACTTAACCACTAAACTTTTCCATTCCCTTTTACCACACACTATATTTAATAATGAACTAGGAGTATACTTGAAGGCTTGGCTACAAGTGTATATATTCCCTATTGTTTCTATAAAGCAAATGAGCTGACAATTTTTATCACTTCTGTTAATGTTAAAGAAAATGTTACTCCAATACTTAGAAACACTAAAAAAATACTGTATTGCTCATATTTTTTTTTAAAAAAAAGGATTTTTGAAGGAGAATCTCTAGTCATAACTGCACGGAACTACAATTATTCTCCCTTTAGTCTTTCATAAAATCTTGTCAGTACCACATGGCAGTTGATCCTAATACATCTGATTCTCAATTTAAACTTCCAATAACTCTTTTTGAAAATTGCTGCTGCTCTTCTCTCCATTTTAATCTGAATTTTTCATTCTTAAATAGACTCTTCTTCTTCATGTGAATTAATGTAGCCTCAAAGATTAATGCACTCCTCTATTTCTTCCACATGCTGGATCAACCTGGCAAAAACCTATGTCCAGAATCTCCCTAAACAATAAAGAATTCCTTCTTTATTGGGAGATAGAAAATGCAAGAAGACAAGGAACATGTATATGTTAATTTTTTAAATTCTGACAAATTACAATGGAGAATATTGAATGTCCATTTATACAGCAATAGTATATTGGTTACAATAATTATGTTAAATTCATGCAATGGGGGGCTGTAGTGGTGGCTCAGCAGTTGGAGCACTTGCCTGGCGTGCACAACTAGGTGTCAGGGAAACAAAGGCTAGATGAAAATATAAATAAAGTTGATTCTCACACGCACTCTTTTCATCTCTCTCTCTTTAAAAAAATGCATGCAATGGAATTTGATGCCAAAGTTTGTTGAAGTTTTGTATATACGGTATACATATGTGCATAAATATGATGTATATTTACTGACAGAAGAAATTTGCCAGGGGATAACTACTAAATTTAAAAATCCAAGATACAACTAACATATTCAGTTGATACCACAATTTTTTTAGCACTAGCTAAATGGATACATAAAATATTCTCAGGTCCTGTGCCCATTTTTTAATTCAGTTATTTGATTTCTTGCTATTGAGTTGTATGAGTTTCTTATACATTTTTGACATTAACACCTGTTTTATTCAGTTTTTCTGTTGCTATCACCAAAATATCTGACAAGAATTTCGAGGAGGGAAAGTTGATTTGGTGCTCGTGGTTTCAGAAGTCTCAGTCCACAGACAGCCAACTACAATGCTTTGGACCCAAAGTAGCACATTATAGGGGAAGGACCCACCTAAGGAAAGCTGCTTTGTTCTTGTGGGGATCAAGAAATGCAGGGTCGGGGGAGGGACACAAGGAAGATGCATACTTCTATGATATGCCCACCAATTACCCACTTCCTTCAGCCATGCCCCACCTACCTACAGTTACCATGCAGTTAGTCCATCACATTAGGATGAATTGATAGGTTGCAGCTCAGTATAATCATCTCACCTCTGAATATCCCTGCAGTAACAGGAACTTTTGAGAGACAGCTAATATCAAAACCAGAACATTTCCTTTTACATATGTACATACAGATTGTGTCTTCACTTTGTTGCTTGGTCCCTTGGCTGTGCTGAAACTTTTTAGCTTGATGTGATCCCATTTGCCTGTTACTTATTCTGTTCCATGTGTTTTGGGGGATCATATACAAATAGTCTTTGCCCAGAACAATGTCATGGAGTTTTTCCTTTATGTTTGAGATCTTAAATTTGAGCCTTTATTTCATCTGGAGTCAATTTTAATATGAGCATTGAGATAAGCATTAGTTCATTTTTCTGCATGTGTATATTCTTTATCCTGAATCATTTATTGGACACTATTCTTTCCCCATTGTGTTCATGGCAACTTTGTCAAACTCATTTGGTTGTAAAAATGTGGACTTATTTCTGGGCTCCCTATTCCTTCCATTGGTCTATGTGTCTCTCTTTGTGCTGGTACCATGCTGTGTGGTATATTTTGAAGTCAGGTAATGTGATGCCTCTAGCTTTGTTCAAGATTACTTTGGCTATTTAGAGTTTTCTGTGGTTTCACATGAATTTTCATATAATTTTTTTTCTATTTCAATGAAGAATTTCATTGGCATTTTTATAGGAATTGGTATTTGATATTTTGATAGCATCTTGATAGCAATTATAGAATGCTTTGGGTATTATGGATGTCATAACAATATTAAATCTAAAAGATAATACTGCTTTAAATTAAGATAGCCTTTATAAATCCTTAAGCCGTCATGTCACTCAAGTTCTAGAAGGTGAATATTAAAATAAAGAAAAAGATGCATTACATGTAATAGCATTACTGTATATTTTGTTATGCTCTATATTTTTTTAAAAATCTACCTGCACAATAACTGTTAACCAAGAAGTATAATTCATTTAAAAATCCCTGAATGTGTTTCCTTCACTTTTAATCTAGCTGTGCAATCTAAGGCACCACTTAGATGACTGTGCCAATGCTTACACGCATCAAGACTGCACAACTAGAAAGGAAAAGATTTAGACCAGAGCATGCCTTGAAGAATTTAGGAGGCCTTTGTCATTAGTTATCCTTTATTTTCTACCTTGGATTATAACAAACTGACAACAAACTTATATTTAAAATTAATCCATTAAGACAAAAGCAAAGTTTAGACAGAATATTAATCAGTTCAGTTTCAATAAGCGTAAAAATTATTTAGGCTAATAAATCATGCAAGTAGCTAAGTCCTTTTTTATAAAGTATTGATAAACAATCAGTTGGACTGAAATTAATTGTTTCTTTTCTACATTACCCATGCATACTTAGCAGTATGAAATTATCTACACAAATAGAATAAATCTGGTATTTTGTCATAAATACTATAACCCATAAGTATTCAGTATATACCACAAACAATATATGATAAGCTCATTCAATTCTTATTATGTAATCAAAGAAAATGAGATCACAATGTTTGTAAATTCATTCACATATAAGGACTATTTTATTCCTTTTGTGGAATTTCAGTAGACGTTTTATTTATTCAGTTGTGATTCTTAAACTTTTATGAAATAATTTAATCCAATTATTTCTGATTGTAACACTTCTAAATATGGTTTCCAAGGTTATCTATGGGAAACAAAAAGATATAAATTCCAGATAACACTTCATGGTACACTATGAAATTAGGATAATTTCTGTGAATGAACTTATGAATTCTGAAACAGTACACACTAGAAACCATTCAGGGCTCCTTGTTATTCCTCCCTTCCCACAACCTTTCCCTAACAGTTGCCACTACCTGACCCAAACCACCACCATCTCCCACCTGGACCTCAAGAATAGCCTCTCAATATCCTCCTTTACTTAACTCTGGACCCTTTCTTCTCAATATTACACAATGAAAGGCTGGGATAACTCCAGTGTTAAACTGAAGTTCTTTCACAAAACACATATAAAGGTTCACTTCTACTTAAAACATATCAGTGTGGCTGGGTAGTGGCAGAGAGTTGGCTCAGTGGTTAGGTACTTGCCTGGTATTTGCAAGGACATGGATTCAAACCCCAGCACCACATGCACAACAAAGTGTTGGAGTAATGAAAGCCACATGAAAAACTAAATAAAATTATTTGTCTCTCTCTTTTTAAAAAAAAGAAAAAAATGTATCAGTGCCTTCCCTTCTAGGAGTAGCAACCAAACATCCCTCAAGAACTTAAAATAGAACTTCTCTTCCTAACTTCAGAAAGACAGTTCATCTTATATTTGTATTGTTTTTCTGGTCAACTGTGGATTGATATGTGGTCCTATTATATACGATCAGAAGTAGTTTGCAACATGAGAGACACCATGCAAATTTGAAACACCTGAAGAACTCTGTACCATAAAATGAGTCCAGAAATCAAATGCCTGAATCTCAGCAACATGAAGAATTGCTATAAAGGTTTTCAAATTTATCTACTTTCTCATTATCTGACCAGAGTAGTTCACAGCCCAATTTTCCAATTGCAAAATAACCACAGGTAAAACTATAATATCTACTTCGCTGATTTTAATTCACAGAGCCCAATCATTTGTCTTCAAAGCAGTAGGCACTTTGGTTTCTCTCTGTTGTTCAAATGAGCAATCAAGACTAGACTCAGCTTACAATGTTCTTTGCCCAGCTCTCTACAATAAGACTTCTTGGCATCTGTCAGCTCTTAGCTCAGATATTCTCCTCAGAGATGCTATTCAAAACCACCCTTCTCTAAATTGGCTCTCTTTATTTATTATTATTCACCATACAACTTATTCCCTTTAACAGATTTTAGGATATTAAACTAAATGTATGTTTGTGTAGAGGTACAAACAAATATCCTTGATTTAGTGGCAAGTAATTGACCAAACTTGCATATGTAAGGTGTACAAAATGATGCTTTGATATACAAACATATTTGTATATCATTTTGATGTAATCTTTATGTAAAATAGACCTCTTTTTAAAGTTTTTCCTGCATCTTTGGTAATGATTAAGAGGCTTTCCTAGTGTATCATTCATGTAAATTTGGGGGTTTTCTTCTAAGTATTTTATATTACATATATAAACTATATATAAATATATCAAAATATGAGAAAAAGAGAGAGTTATTTAGGCTGGAGATCTCTTTAGTAGTTTTTTTTTTTTTTTGCTTTGATGATCTGTATATTGGTGATAGAGTAGTATTAAAGTCTCCCAGTATTATTGTGTTGGGGCCCATAGTGATTTATGTCCTGGAGTACAACTTCCACATACTTGGGAGCATTCAAATTTGCAGCATAGAGATTTACTATGATTGTATCTTCCTTAAGTGTTGTTCCCTTCACTATGATATAGTGGCCTTCTTTATCTTTTCTAATTAGTTTATAATTGTAATCTACTTTGTCAGATATAAGGATTGCAACACCAGCTTGCTTTCTTTGGAGGTAAGACTGGTAGATATTTTTCCATCCTTCCATCCCAATTTGTGGATGTCTTTGGCTGCAAGATGGGTCTACTGTAAGCAACATATTGTTGGATTTTATTTTTTTATCTAATCTGCCAATATTTTTGTTTTGATTGGTGCATTAAGACCATTCACATTCAGTGTTAGGATAGGTGTTTGGTTGTGGTTCATAGTCATCATGTTTTATTGGTGAGTTCTATGCTGTCTTGGTTGTCCTTTAATAGCATTTAATTTTATTGAATTTCCTCTGCTTTTGAGTTTTGAGGAATGTTTGCTTGTTCTTGTAACTGTAGTTTATCTTTGAGAATTCTTTGTAATGCTGGATTTCTGTTCATGAACGCTGCAAGTTTGATCTTATTATGAAATGCTCTTATTTCCCCCTCAAAATTAAAGCTGAGTTTTGCTGGGTAAAGTATTTTCAATTGTATGTTGTGGTCATTAAAAGATTAAAATATCTCCTTCCATGATCTTTTGCTTCTAGGGTCTGAAATGAAAAGTTAGATGTCATCCTTATTGGTTTGCCTCTAAATGTTATTTGGCATTTCTCTCTTGCAGCATTTAATATTCTTCCTTTGCTTTGCCTGTTATACATTTTGAATATGATGTGTCTTGGTGAGCTGCTCATTTGATTAAGCCTGTTTAGTGTCCTATAAGCTTCCTGGATTAGGATATCTGACTGTGTTCTAATGTAGAAAATTTTTTCTTTAACTATTTCATTAATAATATTCTTTATGCCATTTGTTTGTTTCAATTTATTCTTGTATCCCAATTATTCTTTTATTGTTTCTTTTGATTGCATCCCAGACATTTTGAAAATTCTGCTCATGCTGTGTGAGTTTGTCTTCTTCTTTTGTCATCCATGCGCACTCCACTTTACTTGGCCTATCCTCTTTGATGAAAGATCTTTCTTGAAGAGTTGAGGTTCTGTTTTCTATAGAAATTAGTCTATTGTTAAATTCTTCCATCATTCCTCTAATGTGATTGAAGATTTTAGCTCTATTACTTCCTTTTTAAGTATGTCCATTTCTTTGATTTTGCTTATTTCTAATGTTTATTTCACACTTTATTTTCCCATTACTTAATTATTCTTCTGGGGTAATTCCTGTTTGCTGGCTCTGATTTTTGTTTTTTATTTCTTCTGCATATAATATTTCATTAACTATTTTCTGTAGTGCTGGTTTATTAGTAATGAATTCCCTTAGTTTCTGCTTATCTTGGAAATTTTATTTCCTTTTCAATACTGAAGGATAACTTTGCTGGATATACCGAACTTGGTTAGCAATCATAATCTTTCAGGGCTTGGTATATACTACTCCAAACACAATTGTCTTTTAGAGTCTGGATTGGGATATCTCAGAAAATCTAATTGGCTTACCTCCAAATGTGACCTACTGTTTCGCTTGTGTCATTAAAATTTCCATCCTTGTTCTGTATGTTTTGATTATATGCTTTGGAGAAAATATATTTTGATATTGTCTATTTGGGGTTCTCAAGGAATTTTATATTTGGGTTTTCATCTCATTCATTATGTTTGGGAAATTTTTTGATATAATTTAACTCAGAGTACTGTACATTTATTTAGTTTGTATCTTGCTGCCTTCTTCTAATCCAAAGACTCTTTAGTTTGGTTTCTTAATATTATTCCAGATTTTTCGAATATTCTGGTCATGTTCTCAACATTTTTTCTTTATTGCTTGCTGTGTTTTTGAGATTATGTGACTTGTCTTCAGTTCCTCCAAATCTCTTTTCTATGTATTCTTATATGTTGGTAATGCTCTCAACTGATTTTTAGATTAGATTTACTGAATCTTTCATTTCCAGAATTTTTCTTTGGCTCTTTTCCAGAATTTCTATCCTTTTGAAATGTTTTCCCAGATTTTTTCTCTTATCTTTTCCTTATACATTGCTTTAGTTCATTGATCATTTTCACTATCAATTTTAAAATTCTTTATCCAACATTTTTAAAACTTTGCACTACCCAAATAAATTAGACATTATTCAAATGTAGCTATTGAGCATTTTAAAATGTGACTAATGGCACTGAGAATAATTTTTTAAATCATATTTAGTTTTAATTAATATAAAAGTAAAGTAATGCTGGGCACAGTGGTGCACACCTGTAATCCTAGCAGGTTGGGAGGCTCAGGCAGGAGGTTTGTAAGTTCAACGACAGCCTCGGCAATTTAGAAAGTCCCTAAGAAACTTAGCAAAACCTGTCTCAAAATTTAAAAAAAAGGCTGGAGTTATAGCTCAGTGATAAATTCCCAGTGGGTTCAATCTTCAGTTCCCCCCCAAAAAAGAAAAAATGGTAAATTTAAATAGTAATTTGGGTTAGTGACTATTATGTTGTACATAACAGATATGGTAAGAGTGGGTCCAACTTTGATTACTTCTAGATAAATAACTAATTGTAAATCCTATTTATTAAATAAGTCATTTTTTCTCAATGAATTGGAATAATGCTGACATATATTTTTTATATACAAATATATGTTTTCCAGATTTTCTATTTTTTTCATGGATTAATGGAGCTAAAAACATATTGATTCAATTATAGTGATTTTATAGTCTGAGGGAGAATGTGTAAAATAAGTTTCCCAGTTCTCATTTGCTTGTATCAAACTTTTCTTGGCTGTTCATAGACATATAGTCTTCCAAGTAAACTTTAATATTATCGTACTCAATTCTAAAGTCAACACTTCATGAAGTTTTACTCTGAAGTGCCTTAAATTTATAGAATAATTTTGAAGAATTGCCATTTTTACTGTATCAATTCTTTTCATCCAAGTTCACAGTATGCTTTCCCAAAGTTCAGATACTGCTTTGTTTCATTCACTAAGATTTGATATATTTTTGCATTTATTCTAATATTATGTTGTTATTTAAGTAAGTTTTTATTTCCATTTTATTTTACTTACAGATAATATGAAGCAAAGCTGTTGATTTTATATGCTTATGATTTTTCTTTCTTAATAACTTTAAGTTTTTTCATTTTTATTTTAAAAACAGTCTTGGCATTTTTAGACACATAATATTATCTTAAGAAAAATGTTATTTGTCAATGTTTATGCTGGCTTTACACTTTTCTTAGCTCATCATACCAATGAAATTAGGTAAGTAGAAGAAATTCTCATCTAATTTTCCACACTAAAAGACAGTCATATGATTTAGATTGCTAATTCATTTTGGCTTGGGATAAATAATTTTGTCATTTTATGTGGTTTGCTTTTATTCCTACTTAATTTAGAGCTTTTATTTGAAGTGCATACTAAATTTTTATGATTCTTTTACAGAAGTTTTAAAATATTATAATATATGATAATTTGATTTTCAGAGATTGATTTAAATTATGCTGATACATTCCTGTCTATTAAAAATCTCTTGCATAGACTTCATTTTCTTTTTTATCCTATCTTACATCCCTTGAGATGAAATTTCTCCCCCAGGGAGTAAATAATGAGATGATCCTGATAAAGATTAGGAGAGATAGTAAAATGGCTAGATAGTCAGGACAATGGGGCCCATCTAACCACACCCAAAAGCTATCTAGTGGAGAGAGATTAACAGGCCTCATCTCAAAACCCTTGCTTTAATCCCATACAGATTTTCTCTCATAAATGGGCCATATATGATGCACATGGAATCATCCAGGTCCCTTTGCTGTTATAACATCTGAAGTCAAGATTCAGTCCTAGTTTGTTCTCCTTGGATCGTCTACAAACTTCTGCATTTGTGACCTTTAGATTTAATAAATTGATATAAGACAACTGTGTACTGAATCTCTCCTAATCAGCAATAGAATCACATAAAGCTTTATTGTTCTCTTTAGATCTAAAATGAAGATGAAGCAAATCTCCATCTGCCTTTGTAGGATGTACTCACAGTATGAATACTTTCAAATAATTCCTTTCTCTGAATTTTAACAGAAGTTCTGTCTCAGAAAACTGAACTGGCTCCAGTAATTATATGCACTGAAGGGATTAATTTGTCCAATTAGTGCTAAAAATTCTTTGGGAAGGTGGTAGAATAGGCTCCAAGTGAGCCTGCAGGATTACAGGCCCAGATGACTAAGGAAATGACCCATCAGGCATTGGCCACTTCTGCCGTAATCAGGAAGTTTGAACTAACACTGAATACCTGAGGATACAACAGTGAACAAGATAGACAAATATTTTCTGTAGTAATGAAGTTTTACTTTGGGGGGTAAATATGGGAGCAAACTATAAAAAGTAAGCAAAGTATATATGTAAATATACATATACAAATAATATTGTGTAATACAGATGATTGCTATGGAGACACAAATTTTTAAACTTTAAACAGATTGTAAGATGAAGGGAATAAGGCATTCTAATGTCTGGAAAAAGAAAGTTCTAAGAAAAGAAGAGAGTATCTGGAACAATAAAGAGATCAATGTGGTTAAAGCAAAGAGTTTAGTTATAGTAGTGTGTTCACAGTTTGTGAGTAAAAGTGAAGCAATGGATATAGACAGCAAGGGCATATCATTTAAGGTCTTGTGGTGAGAGTGAGTGCAGAGCCAGAGCGGTGGCTTGAGCAAGCCTTAGTGAGCGGGTGCAAGGAGAGAGTGTGAGAGAGTGCGGAGAGTGCGAGCGGGGCAGAGCAGGGGCTTGGTCAACCGCTGCTGAAAGAAAGTGTACAGCAATTTAACCATGTTGTAGTCATTAGAGGCCCCATTTTTGAATAGTATTTGAAGTAGCCCTAAATTCCCGTTTACTAAGAACAAAGAACAACTAACCACGTTTCATCCCACCAGATGAACTGACCCTTAGCAAATAGCCAATCAGGAGCTGAGGAGCCTATTCCTAACATACCAACTATATATGGTAGAAGTCTGAGACAAACGATACCATGGCTGATAGAAATATATCATATATGTTAGAAGATCAACCAATCGTGTATTCTGCTTTGTTTGAACTTCCCGCTTCGCCGTGAAACCCTATAAAAGTATCCCTGTACTAGGGCTCGGGGCTCTCCCTGGACCCGCTGCATCCGTGATGGTGAGGAGAGCCCAGACATGAGCCTGCATTAAACAACCCTTGTGTGTTTGCATCAGATTCAGCTCCTTGGTGGTCTTTGGGAACTCGAGACTTGAATATAACATTGGGTGATAACCCAAATTTTGGGTTATACTTTGAAATGGAGTACCGTTAAAAGGTTTATTCAGTGGTGCAACATGATCTAACCTTATTAAACATGATTTCTCTGGCTGCTGATAAGGGACAAAGAATGAAAGCAGGGATTGGCAGGCTACACAAATGATCTAAGTGAGAGATGATATCCCTGTGGAACAGAATGTGAGCAGTGGATGTGTTAGATATCATAAGTTTCAATATAGGTACAGCTAACAAAATTTGTTGATTAACCAGATGTCAAATGTGGGTGAAAGACATGAATCAAAAATGATCAAAGATTTTTTATTTTCAAATCTTGAAGGATTGAGTTTCCATTAACCAAGATGTGAAAGGCTGAGAAAGAAGACTTGAGTTGAGGAAGATCAGAAGTTCAGTGTCGGACCTAGACTAATCTTGAAATGATTGCTACACATTCAAGTTGAGATCTCAAATAAAGAGATATGAGAGTTGGGAATTATGGGAAGGGCAAACACTTAATCTCTACCAGGATATTAAAACAATGAGGCATCTAGTTTTCCTAGGAAAATCTTCTATTCCTTTACTGCTTTCTCCCCTTTCCCTTAAATCTTAACTTTATTTTGTATTATTATTATCTATATTTATGCTTCATGCCTTAATATCTATCTTGATAATAATTATCCTCACCCTCAGTTTACTTGCAGATTTGCAGATTTTAAAATTTTAAATATTTGGAATTTAATGAGGAAAAAGTATCTAACTGTACACAGATGCTTCACATGAATTTCCTAAAAGGTTCTCTGCTCTCTGTCTCTTTTAATGAAGTATTGGGGATGGAACCAAAGAGCACTTTAACAATGAGCCACACATAGCTAGCCTTTTCTAGTTTTTATTTTAGACAGGGTTCTACAATGTTGTTCAGGCTGGCCTCAAACTTGGAATCCTCCGTCTCATCCTCCCAAGTAACAGGGATTACAGGCATGCACCATCACCTTTGCCTTTCTTCTTAATCTGTTATTCAGACAGTACCTGATTCTTCAGAAGCTCCATCTGACAAGAAGACTATTCTGAATTCTCTGCTTTGTATCCTTTTTGCCTGTTGGCCCCCTGAGGAATGGTATTATTGTCTCTGCTGCAAACTGGAACCCAAATCCGACTTTCGTATTACTTTGCATGATCAGACTCCTCTTGAGTGTTGGTGTCTTGGTGCATTGAGCTCTTGGACCATCAGAGTGGCAGTCGAATTCTTAATAAGGAATCAGTAAGTGAATAGATTGTCTGCTTTCAGGTCCTTGCTACTGTACTCATCCTACTTGTCCAGCTCCTCTATAGCTCCTTGAGGGTCATAAAAATCAAGAACCTCACTAGATCTGCAAAGCAAGTTTATTAATTATCCATCCTAAGGAAGGATTCCCATTGCATTGAAAATAGTGAAGACAATCACTATGCCAATAACTGTTTAAAAATAGTCACTTATCTCAACAGATTAACAATACAAATTCTGAGAAATTTTATTTTTTTTTACTTCTTCAACATAGTCATGCATATTAAAGGTAATTGTTGTTATATATTCACGCACACATAGATATTGACATAGTGAGAGAGTATGTTAAGGCTTCTCCTAGACCAGGTACTATCCAATCCCCTAATTCATGTCTCCTCTGTAATCCCCCCATATTATAATTTGAAATGAATATATGTATATTATTTTTGACATTTCTGAGTTTCTCTGCCTTCCTGTATATATTAAGTTTGTAATGAGAGTTGAGTATTTCCAGGTATATTGATAACCTCCCTTTTCCCTTCCGCCCCTTTTTCCCTCCCTCCCTTCTCCCCCTACCTTCATAGGTATAGTTTCCCCAGCTTGTGTGAAATTTCAACTATGGTGAGTTTATTACTTAACCTCAGCTGTCTATCAATCCTGTCTTAGTTTTTTTTTTTCTTTTTTTAGGGCTGAGGACCGAACTCAGGGCCTTGCACATGCTAGACAAGCGCTTTGCCACTGAGCTAAATCCCCAACCCCAGTCTTAGATTTTATGGTAGAATCTACATATAAGAGAAAACATTTAGACTTACATCTCTTGAACACTTTGAATTAAAAATATTTTCTACATGTGCTACTACTTGGGACAATGCACCATGTCTCTCTATCAGCCTCCCTATCTGAAAACAGTGAAGTGAGTTATTTCCATTATACTCTTTTTGTGGTAAATTTGAAATGATCTTTTATATTGGCTACATCTCAATTCCCTTTATAATGCATTTACAATTAAGGATTGACATTATTTAGAAAAGTCATAGTATGTAAATAGATTTTTAAAAAAGTTTCTTTGTGTCTTTGTAACTGTACAGCAATTCCTGGAAAGTTCTGACCTTCTGTCTTGACACAACCCAGGTATTTCTCAACCTGACAACATGGTAGATTGAGTTAGGCCTTGGAAAATGCTAACTAAGATTGGCAGCACAGAGTTGGTGAGGTGTGTGTGTGGGGCATAAACTGCCTAGTCCTGCCAGGAGTATCCTACTCTTCAGTTTATTACACTGAGATGCTTAGGAGTAATCCTCACTCCTAATACACTGGATCTGGTCCAGGGCCAGATTTCTGACCTTCTCTGAATTTTACACTGACTCCAGAACCAAACTCTATTAACTGGTAAAGACCACCCAGGAGTAACCTTTAAAATGAATATAACCATATCAAATTTCCCAGGGCTCCTTAAGGCAAAACTGGCTCACCCAGGACCACCCAGAGGCAGGATAGAAGATCTAGTGCAGTTTTTGGTTTGGATTCAACTCCCAAAGAACGTGTGATGTCCTCTCCAGCATTGAGGGGCCCGGCCAGAAAGGCCAGAGCCCATTCACTCAGAATTGGCTTGGATGCAGTGTACATCCCACCACTTGGCTTCAGTGATGGTTATGAATATCAGCTGTCCTCTTCTGAGGATCACAGCCTACGAATTCTAAAATGGGACCTTTCCAAGAATGTTACAAAAGCTGTCTCCCAATCTAACCTATCCAATAGATTAAGGATACATTTAGCTTTGTTTTATCTCAATTGTCTTTGTCTGATTCTGTTAAATTTAAATTGTTTTATTCAGAATTTTATGTGTTTTTAAAAAAGCTTATTAACTGGCTACCCATAGTAGTTAATTATAATATTTTAGGTGAAATGTGTTATGTACATGAAAGATATGGGCACTTCAAATAGTCATTCAGCTTATTTCTCCCCATGAGTTTGGGAAACACAATCAGAAACATATGTAACATAAAGATTATATCAGAGGGAATCGTGTGATTTGACAGCAATAGGCTGGAATTTAGTACTTTGTTTTTAGGTCTGATTACGTGGGTGTGGTAGTTTAACCTACACTTAGTTGCATGTCATTTTTTTCGAATGAGCAAGAGCAGAAGTTGATAAATGAGTATATTGAACTTTTCTCTAGCTGAGAAATTTTGACCTTTGAAATAAAATATTACCACTGCCATATTCAAATCTTTTCTATCAAATCCCTTTAGTAACTCCAAATTGATAATTCTATTTAAAAGTAATTTTTCTTGTGTACAGGTGTAAAGATGCTATCACAGAAACACCACAAGTCATGCATTCTGACCTAAAGCAGACCTGCCTCTCAAAAATGCAAGATGTTGTTCTTCATTCAACCATTCATCAACTCGCTGGGAAGGATGAAAGAAAGCTCTGTTTGTGATGCTCCTCCTTGCCCCAAAATCAAGAACAGAAGGTTTCATCAGTTTATGAAATACTTAGAATTTCACCTCAGACAGATAAATGGAGATCCAAGTGATAGTTTTGTGAAGAAGAGAAAACCCTGTTGCATCTATTTTTTAAATAGGAATAGAGGTTAATCCAAGAGTCATTTGTCAACCACCATGTGGAATCATTTATGCCAGACTAAGCCATCAGTTAAGTTGGAAAACATTGCCCTTGTGTTTTATAGATTTTAGGGGAACATGTTATACAAATGAGAAAGAGGGACCAGCAAGACTGTACCTGGTTGAGGCAGTCCCTTGAGCTCCTCCAATTCTATTACCATAGAATGTCTTTCATCACCTCCTGGATTTCTACCTACAACCGCACTGCAATACTAGCATCCAGTTACACATCTACACCACTGGTTAGCAAACAGACAAAGAAATCTCTACAACTTAGTCATTTATGTGTCAGCAAGCAAGAGTCCCACTTGCCTCAAGGGCAGAAGACTTAACTTCTGCATCACTGAAGTGATGGCTAGACATTTACAAGCCATTTTCTTTGGCTGACAATTTTATGTTTAAACCCCTAATGGAGCATCTGTAACTACTGTTCCATTGAACTAATTTCAAATGCAGTCATGTTTGCAGAAATCTATGACAGTTTTAAAAGTTTGAAGAGACTAGGAGTTGGAGACAACAGTAGAACAGATGTATTTCATTGGGATTTGTTAGCATCTTGAAAAATTATGTTATGGCGAAATTTCAGGAAACAAACATCAGGTCAAGCAATAATATATCCCCATTAAACATATATAATTCCACTAATAGAGATAAAATGAGAATACACACACCACTAAACTCCTAGCTCAACATGCAATAATCACAGAAATACCTAACATATAGGTTAAATGGGTATTGTAGAGCCCTGAAAATACTACAACACATTATTAATTATAAAGAAAATTCGTTCACTCAATTTTTTGGATAAAAATTATTTAAGCACTTACAATACACCAGACACTTCCTAAGAGTGTAAGATAAATCCTAAGGGATTTATCAGTGACTAAGGTTCCTGACTTCAAGGAGCTTCCATTCTGAGAGATGGCAGGAAATAGAAATGAAAATGATAAAAACGTGAGTTACAAAGCTAGCTGGAAGATGTTAAAATTCAATGAAAAGATAGATGGTGGAGCACAGCAAAGGAACTACGAAGTGGACAGGCGGCATGAGGCAGAATTTGGGTGTTCAGTATGTTCTTTGACAAGAGGACATTTGAGCAAATGTGAAGGAGATGAGGAGATTGGTAGTTATATTTCGAATAATAAATTATCAATTAAATATGAACATCTAAAAATCAGTCTGATAAATTGCACAAATCTGATCAACAGAGCAGATGGCTGGTTATTAAAATTTCAGGATGCAAGAATGATAGTAAAAACCATCAGATGGTTCTTCTCATTTTGCTCCTCCCAAGTGCTTCTTTTCTATAACTACCTTCTTCCTCATTTCTTGCTCCACTTTTCTATTTTTTCCTTGCCAAATTCACGTGAATCCTCTCTCTCAATGCATGCATCTTTAATTACATGAATAACTAAAAATTTTTCCAATAAAACAATATTATTTACCCAAGAAAATAAATAACATACTCATCTTATTATTTCTATGAACATTTTTTCTTCACTCATGCTGTAACTATCAGAATCATAGTAAAGTCTCATTTAGTGATTGTAATTTTGTTCCAGAAACACCCTGAAGTGAAAAATCCTAAAACTTCTTTTTAAAAAATCCATTAGTTTCAAAAGAAAATTATCATTTATACTATTCCAATCCAAATTTTCCAATTCACAAATTGAAAAATACATGAAGTCAACCAGGAAAACAATTCTTGTAATAATAGACAATGTAAAAGTAAAATGAAATTCAAACAAAATGTAATGAACTTTCTTATAATCACCAAGGGAAAATGAGAGTGAATTAGGGGGTTGGTGCTTATCTTCATACAGGTATTTGACATCCAAAGTAGATATGCTGAATGTTTGGTTTTCTAGGGATGACATAACAAATTATCATAAACTTGGTAGCTTAAAACAAGAGACATTTATTCTTTCATAGGTCTGAAAGCCAAAAGTACAAATTCAAGGGTCAGCAGTCTGGAAGCTCTGACAAAGATCAACTTCATGAGTCTCTTAGCTTCCAGTGATTGCTGGCAATCCTTGCTGTTCCTTGACTTATAGATGTTTCACTACAATTTTGTCTCTGTCCTCACATGACTTTCGCTTTCTGTGTCTCTGGGTACAAATTTTCTTCCTCTCGTAAGGACACCAATCATCATGAGGAATCCAGCCTTCCTTAGGACCCTTTGTAACTTGATTCCATACAACACTGGCAGTTAATATTTGACTTTTATTTTGGTGGACACATCTAAACCCA
Source organism: Aplodontia rufa (assembly GCA_004027875.1). Taxonomy (NCBI): domain Eukaryota; kingdom Metazoa; phylum Chordata; class Mammalia; order Rodentia; family Aplodontiidae; genus Aplodontia; species Aplodontia rufa. The sequence goes on from PVKS010004817.1 coordinate 86,881, forward strand.
CTGTGTAAGACTTTCCTTTCCTTGAAACTACAACTGCTAGAACTGAAAGCAGTTCAAAACACAAAGAAAACATGGGCAAAATAGACTAATGACTCAAGAATTGCTATCTTTTCATTCTTCTTACCAGCAAACTAACAAATCAAAAGTGGTTTTGATGTTCAATTTCAGCGTGTTCCATGTAAAATTTTTTGATTAAAATGATTGTGTTAAATAACCGGGTGTTTCTTTTCCTGAAAGTATATTATTGAAAATTGATAAGGCATATTGTATTTAATGTTCTTGAGAATGAAAAACAGTTGTTATTGCCCTTGAAAAAGTATTATTTGAAAAAAAAGTAAGCTGTAATGGTGAAAAGTGGTTAACCAAACAGTTATAACATGAAATAAATCTATATCTTCATTTTCAAGGTCAATCCAACTGATAAGAGACATTTTCATGATAATATATTGAAAGCAATATTTCAAATGTATGCTATTAAATAGGTCCTTAAAAATACTGAAATGCCTTTATAATTTAAAATTTCCTTCCCTAGAAGAGAGTGGTTGCAACATGGATGCTGTAGGGTCAGGGAAGGGGTCTTCCAGGTTCCTTTACTGGTGAAGCAATTTGCACAACAACAATCATGAATTGAATTATTTCTCTCCCAAAAAGGATAAAGTCTAACCCCCCAGTAACTCAGAAAGCAACCTCACTTGGAAGTAGTGTCTTTGCAATGTAGTCAAGATGGGGTCCTTAGGGTGGACCCTAATCATACTTGACTGGTGTCCTCATAAAATGGGTATTTGGACACAGACCCTGTGTAAAGATGAAGGCAGAATGCCATGTAGAGATGAAAGTTGTGATCGAGATGAGGCATCTCCAAGCCAAGGAACAGAAAATGTTCCCAGCAACCTCTGGAAGCTCTGGGAGAGGCATGGAACAGAGTCCCTCTCACAGTCCTCATAAGGAAGCAGTTCTGCCAACACCTTGACCTTAGCCTTCCAGCCTCCTGAACTGTGCGACAACTGATTTCTACTGTTTAAGCCACCCACTTTACTATGCTGCTCCAGCAAGCTAATATGCCATCTTTGATGGAAAGAGGGCTAAGATGACAGAAAAATTTAATTATCACATGCATGGGACTTGATGCTTGGCCTTGATCAGGGTTGAATACCTAGAGTGTCCTATCTGGGAGTTCCTGATGCAGTTCTGCCCAAACCCTTCTGGAGCATTGTAGTCTAAGTGTTGCTCCATTAATGCAGGAAGATGAAATTTATCTTTCTATACAAAGATGACTGAAACTTAAGTTTTATCTCCTCTTTCACTTTGCTTGATTAATTCCAAACAGAAATTTGAGATAGCACTGAATGTAATATGTATGTGGCAGCAAATATTCACTCCAACTACCAGATCTGGTTTTTTTGTTGTTTTTATTTTTATTTTTGTAAAAGAGGAAAGGAAAAGGCAATGTACCCAACACATTTCCCAATCATTCTTGCTCAAAATATTTTCAATAAGAAGCAAGAAATATTTTTTATAATTTGAAATACTTATTATGCATCTATTGAGTGCTATAACAAACACATAATGTAGAGCTTGAATGCTTTATGATAAAGCCAAAGCAATAGAAAAAAAATTTGCTTTTTTTGTTGCTTGATTCTTCTGAGGAGAAAATCTTTAGAAGACACTTTAGGGTGAATAAAGACAATGCGAGTTGTACCAGTGCAAATGCCACTGTCCACTGTGAAATATTTTTGTTCTTAATTATATATTTTTTGTTAGATGGATATAGAGATACAATTGAGGGGGAAATATTATCAAACATTCAAGAACCAATGTATATATACTTAGTTATCCAGGGCTAATGCCATATCATGGATGTCCAGCTAGTGTTCCCCCTGTTGCTGTTTCCCCAGAAGAATTCCTTAGTTAAATGGATATCTCATGTAGGTCGGAGATCTTCTGAGATGATTCCCCCATATTCCCACTCTTCAGTCTCCTAGGATTTCTTCCTACATCCTCCCCCACCCCCGGCCCCTTCTCTTTGCCTTCAAGTGTCCTAGGGAGTCATCTCCCTGTTGCGTTGAGAATCATACAATTTGAAGTTATTATTACCTTAGCCATCTAACATACTGCTTCCCCATGTATTCTAGCTTCCACAGATGAGAAATAACATTCGGCCCTTGAGTCTTACAGATTGGGATACTTCACTTAGCATAATTCCTTCCACCTCCATCCATTTGATTTCAAAAGCCATAATATCATCTTCTCTAATAGCCGAGTAGTATTCCATTGTATATATGTACCAAAACTTTTGTATCTACTCGTCGAGTGAGGGGCATCTGGGTTGCTTCCATAATCTAGCTATAGTAAATTGAGCTGCTATAAACATTGAGGAAGCCACATCACTATAATACACTGATTCTAACTCTTTTGGGAAAATACCCAGGAGTTTGATAGCTGGGTCATAAGGTGGTTCCATCTTTAATTTTTTGAGGATTCTCCACACTGCTTTGCATAGTGACTGAACCAGTTTGCAGTCCCACCAGCAGTGTTCCTCTTTTCCCACATCCCCTCCAGCTTCTGTAGTTGTTTGTTTCTTCATTTTTGCCACTCTAACAGGAGTAAGGTGGTATCTCATTGAAGTTTTGATTTGCATTTCCCTTATAGCTAATGATGTAGAGTATTTTCTCATATATTTATGGGCTTTCTGGACTTCCACTGGAGAGAAGTTCTTTTGAGTTCTTTAGCCCATTTATTGATTGGATTATTTGTGAGTTTGGAGTTTAGTTTCTTTAGTTCCCTGTATATTCTGGATATTAGCCCTCTGTCCGAGGTGTAGTAGGCAAAGGTTTTCTCCCATTCTGTAGGTTCTCTCTTGATGCTCTTGACTAGATCTTTAGCTATGCAGAAATTTTTATTTTAATTGCATCTCATTCATTTATTCTTGATTTTACAGCTTGAGCCATGGGAGTTTTGTTAAGGAAGTAGCTGCCGACTCCTATAAGGTGTAGTGTTGACCCGACTTCTTTTTCTAATAAGTTTAAAGTTTTTGGCTTAATATCCAGGTCTTTGATCCATTTTGATTTAATTTTTGTGCAGGGTGAAAGATAAGGATCCAGCTTCAATTGTCTACATATGGCTGTCCAGTTTGTCCAAAACCATTCATTGAACAGGCTATCTTTCTTCCACTCTATGCTTTTACCCCCTTTATCAAAT